>JAQIXS010005580.1:0-12344 GCA_034700785.1 Rossiulus vilnensis
CAATTCAATGCTATGTGTAGCCGCCGGTTCCTATTTTCACTACCTGACACTCGTGTAATATGCCAATAAATCGACTGGTAGCTCATTGAATGTTCATCTAGTTTTATTAGCTGTTGTTCATGATAAACTTCAATGGGTTTATTTTTCTGGAAATGGATATTTGTAGTGTGGATGGGGTAGAGGCAAGGGTCATAATTTGAGAAAATTATCTCGTGAATCATGTTGAAACTTGTCGATCTAGTACTATTCACTACTATAATAACCTTAAAAGGTGCAATTTACGGTAATTAAAATATTTCGTTTGGATGTTCTATTCTGCAGATGTAAAAAAAGGAGGATCTCTTCTCCAGTTAATTTCAGTTTTTTATAAAAAAACCAACAAATGAAATGCATCATGTGACACCACATTTAAAGTATAGCTTTAAAAACAAAGAAACAACAATAGTTACTGTCACGGAACTATTAAAATACAAAGCATCATGCAGCCAAGGTGGCTCGAGGCGCCACCTAGGGGAAGCAGGTTGCAGAAGCCCAAACTTTACTTAAGAGCTGGGAGACCAGTAGTATTAAAGGATCATGGTACAGGCTTCTCCTGTGCAAAAGCTGACACTTCATTGTTTTTTTTTCCAGATCTTTGTAAAGAAAATATGACAAAGCAATTGCTGAATTCCAATTTCTGCAGATGGCCCACTTGATCGCGTTACATGGTAGAATAGAAAGTGTCCATAGCGAGATTCTGTCCGTACATGATGCTCAGTGGCCGTCTTTGACAACATGAATTTGTACAGAGTCAGAGTCATATTATTGTCCATCTGATGACCTTGAAATTATGACACGCAAATGCAACGAATGCTATATGATTTGATAAAGAGTAATTCCCTATTTCTATAGATGATTTGACCATGTATTGACTTCGGTGTTAACTAATAACCAACTCCTTGATTTTTGATAACTTCCATAACTTTTCCTGACTTTTCCTTGTCTATTCCATTCAATTTAACTAAGTGCCCTTTGGATTACGTACAGTCTGGCATTTAACTTTGCTAAGTTGATCTCCAATTCTCAAGATCCTATAATTCGCACATAATCGATCGGATGTTATGGATGTATCCTTTGTAATTTGACACTAACCTTGATATATCGTATTGCTTACTTCTTCTTCCTGTCTTGCTTTGGTAACGGAACCCCAGTAAAGGCCAGCGTTAAGGGCCCTCTACGAGGGCTGGGTTCCTACCTTTTTAACCCACTATCCTCTTGAATTTACATTCTCTCTACTATGTTTATATCGTGGTAGGTAATCTTCAATGGAATGATTCCCAATAATAATGTAATAATATAAATGAGGGACACCCTCCAGGTCAGGGGAAAGTACGGGTTTTAACCTGGAAAAACTTTGAGAAGTCAGGGGACTGAAGCACCCTGAGTCATTCTTCTGACTATAAACAGTTTTTTTAGATCTGAATGTCTTTGTGTTTTTACTTTACAGGGTGCGCCACGATACCAACGGCGGTGCCTGGTGCCCCAAAAGCCTGATCACCAAGGATTCTGCAGAGTACTTGGAGGTGAACCTGAGGCAGCTGCGAGTGATCACTGCCGTGGAGACCCAAGGGCGATTCGGGAACGGCCAGGGCCAGGAGTTCGTCGAGCAGTACATCATAGAGTATTGGAGGCCCCAGCTGCAGGAATGGGTCCGATTCAAGAACAGGAGGAGTGAGGAGGTAGGGACATCCATTTATTTATATTTACCCTTCTAGTCTGTTCAAAACCAAAATACTGCTGATCCATAACCGATGAGATGTTCAACTTGTGGATTACGTCTTCCAGGGTAACGAAAGCCTGAAGGATTGATCAGTCACGGGACTGACATGATTAATCGCAAACAGGCTGTTCTCTCGCATTCTATTGGTCCTTTTCAATTTCGGTTTTGAAAACAGTACGCATATAATCCTGTTTCAAACACGGTTCGGTAGTTTTTGCAGGCTGTCCAGTTATAAATTTGCGGGGGTTTACCAATAAATAACCAGTATTTTTTATTACTTCACACACGTAGTGCAACACATTATGCTGATTATTAGTTGGTTTTTAATCAACACATGTAGTCAACTGTCAAAATATAGGAAAACAAAAATTTCTATATTAACCATTATGTTAATATAGGAAAACAAGAATTTCTATATTAACATAATAGTTAATATAGAAATTAAGCTTGAAAGTCAACTGTCAAAATATAGGAAAGGTTAATATAGAAATTATTGTTTTCCTATATTTTGACAGTTGACTTCCAAGCAAAACTACATGTGTTGATTGAAAACCATCCAATAATCAGCATGATGTGTTGCACTACGTGTATGAAGTAATAAAAAAAATACTGGTTATTGGTAAACCCCCCGCATATTAGTAACCGAAGAAATTTGCATTGTTGTTGTCAACAAATTGGGAGTGGTTTTTTTCATGGATTGGAAAAGGCTGGCTGCCAAGACAAGCTAGAAAATACTCGTTTTTTTACAAAAAAATGTAATGTTTTTATTTTTTGAGGAATCACGTGTATCATTTGGCTTGTCTGAGTTAGTGGTAACATCCTGTCGTTGAAATGCTCATCCGTTTCACCGCTGACATCCATTTTGTCAGCCCGTTTGACAATTTGGCATCGGTTTCGTCAGCGAAAAATGACAAATTCACTGTCTTGATATTTACTGCCGCCATGTGTTTAGGGTCCGAACACACAAGCGGGTCGGTCTTGGCATGTCGTTACTAACGAGGTATTCAGCGTTAATTTCGGAAATGGCAAGAAAAAAATGTCTGCCAACAACTAGATTTGCGACATTTTTTTTTTTACATTTTTTTTTGGGACTAAATCCTTGGTCGCAAATTCCGAATTTAAACCGAGAATCTCGTTAATCATCGCGAATGAGATGGAGTTTATGGAAATGTCAACTCCTTTTCCAGGCTGTTCAAAAAACTTGGAACGATTTCACTGTCTTGTCATAAGTGTTTGGAACAATTTTCCAGGCCTTTCGAAAATTTTGGGTAAACATTCCCTGGCTTTTTCAAGTTTTTTGGAACAATTTCACTGTCTTTTCAAAAGTTTTTGGAACAATTTCACTGGCTTTTTCAAGTTTTTTGGAACAATTTCACTGTCTTTTCAAAAGTTTTTGGAACAATTTCACTGTCTTTTTCAAGTTTTTTGGAACAATTTCACTGTCTTTTCAAAAGTTTTTGGAACAATTTCACTGTCTTTTCAAAAGTTTTTGGAACAATTTCACTGTCTTTTCCAAGTTTTTTGGAACAATTTCACTGGCTTTTCCAAGTTTTTTGGAACAATTTCACTGTCTTTTTCAAGTTTTTTGGAACAATTTCACTGTCTTTTTCAAGTTTTTTGGAACAATTTCACTGTCTTGTCAAACGATTTTGGAACAATTTCACTGTCTTGTCAAACGATTTTGGAACAATTTTCCATGCCTTTCGAAAAATTTGGAACAATTTTCCAGGCCTTTCAAACATTTTGGAACAATTTTCCAGGCCTTTCGAAAATGTTGGAACAATTTCACTGGCTTCTCCAAGTTTGGGTAAACCTTCCCTGGCTTTTTAAATTTTTTGGATCAATTTCCCTGGTTTTTCCAAGTTTTTGAAACAATATTTCGATATTTTGGTGGATTTTGTTTGTTTTTGAAATTCTGCGGTCAGGGAAACACGTTAAAAATAACTGGAAGATTCAATTTCTGGGGGCAACCCTGATTTCGAAACATGACTGGATTTTTCCAAGCAAATGCTAAATTTAAGTTATTTTCCCCCAAATTATTTTTCATTTAATAGATTTTTAATTGCATTGATAAAACATAAATTAGTAGTTTCATATTGAACATTTCTAAAATGAATTGTAGTAATTTGGGGGGGGGAAATAACAAAAGGCGTGCAATAATGGAATAATAATATCGAAATTATTTCGTAAAAAAAATAATCGTCGAGAAATGCTATTGAAAATTCTTATCAAACGGAAGTATTAAAACGGCGTCTTAAAAGATTATCACGTTAAAATATATATATTACGAAATTATCGTTAAGGAAAAGAAAATTTCGATGTATTATTAAACTGATAATAAAAAAAACCTGGAGATAATGAATTGGATACATGCGTGTGAATTCCACCCTTGATATAAAAAAGAGGTTTTGAAAAATGCGAAATGACACTCAATTAATCCTAGACTAAACCCCCTTTCGTTTCCTGAGTTTCCACTAAGCCGATCCTTTTCCACTTAGTGACATTCAAATTTCATCAATTGCTCGTCTTCTCAACGAGGTTTTTTTTTAATTTTTTTTTTATTTGACAACTCTTGGTGAAGAAACAATTTATTATCCAATTTGTAGGCGAATAACAGGTCTTCCTGCTGGATATGTTAAGGAAAAGCTGATAATGGGGTTGAGGGAACTTCACCCAGGAATTCATTCATCATTCCAGACAATAAATTGGGGAAAATTGAAAAGAACAAAAAGAACAAAATCGTTAACAATGGATGATTTTCTGGGAGACTGCGTGCAATGAACCACATTTGTTTATTCGATTATTATTCGTTTCTTCTCATTCCCCGGATTCATGAATTCAAATCGTACACACGATTATGCCCAAGGTGGT
This sequence comes from Rossiulus vilnensis, assembly GCA_034700785.1. Taxonomy (NCBI): domain Eukaryota; kingdom Metazoa; phylum Arthropoda; class Diplopoda; order Julida; family Julidae; genus Rossiulus; species Rossiulus vilnensis. The sequence goes on from JAQIXS010005580.1 coordinate 4,631, forward strand.
TGTTCATATAAGGCCATATCGAAAATAGTTCACGTAGAATACAATTAGACTTAGTAAACGTCGCCCCATACATGAAGATGACCATACTTAAAATTCGACAATTAGCAGCGTACTGATAGGCCATACATGTGTATGGCCATATTTGCTACATGTATGTACCATGACATGTAATGTAGTTCTGTGTCTGATGCATTTTAGCATGACATCTAGGACAATTCTTGTGACGTTTTTGGGTAACATTTGTTGCCATGACACATCTGGTGCATCGCTTCCATCTAGTACGTTTTTAGTGCCATGCCACTTAGTTAGGTACATTTTAGCATGACATCTAGGACAATTATTGTGACATCTTTGGGCAACATTTGTTGTCATGACACATCTGGTGCATCTCTTCCCCATCTAGTACGTTTTATGTGCCATGCTACTTAGTTAGGTACATTTTAGCATGACATCTAGGACAATTCTTGTGACGTTTTTGGGCAACATTTGTTGCCATGACACATCTGGTGCATCTCTTCCATCTAGTACGTTTTATGTGCCATTCCACTTAGTTACAGTTACATTTTAGCATGGCATTAGGACAATTATTGTGACATCTTTGGGCAACATTTGTTGTCATGACACATCTGGTGCATCTCTTCCATCTAGTACGTTTTTAGTGCCATTCCACTTAGTCGTCATGCTAAAATGTACCTAACTAAGTAACTTTGTCCTGCCACGCCATCTAGCGCATTCCATCGTGGTATCGTTTACATTTTCAGGAAACAAGTGGTACTCTTATCGTTATGTCTAGTAATTGTATCATGACATTTGGTACAACGACATCTTAGTACTTTGTCCATGCTATGCCACCTAGGTGTATTTATTCTATCATACAATCTAGCACGATTTCGTAACCCTGTGCCTAAATGGCATCCATTGCGAGGACAGGGGCCCGTTGGTCACCCCTTGGATGGGGCCGGGGGTGAGGTGGGATTGCGTGACCACACACCGTACTTGTCCTCCTCCTTCTCCTGGTTGGCGTGTTTTTGGCCATCCTTTTCGCTGAATATTCAATTTGGTTGGCACACGCCAAGATGGCCGCCATCATCGTGTTTTCACATCGCTCTTCAGGAGATCCTTCCACCCCTCCCAAAAAACTCGATAATTAGCAGCGGCATGCATGTTTCATGCTGCAATTCCGGTGCTGGTGACCCCCAGAGGGAGACACCATCCTCCTCCACCATCTCCACCATCCTTTCGTATTATTTATTTATTTATTTATACACGAACACCGCATCATAATGGAGTCGGAATTTGACGTGCAGCGAAAAATCAATGCTAAAACAATAAAAGGGAACACGGGCCGAAACACCGAAGAGAGTGAGAGAGAGGGCCATCAAAAAATTTGGATAAAACTACCCTCGCAAATTATACGCCAAAAAAAAATAATAATATCAGTTTCACAACCGCATCGAAAAATTAATCCAGGACGGGACCAAAAAAGTATTTTAAAAAATCGATCGCCTCCTACAGTCGAGCTTCCCCGCGTTGCACGTAGATGCGGAGGTGAAATGAAGGGTGCCGAACCATAAGGCATCATGTGCCAAGAAAACATTTCAGGAAAGAAGAAAACTGGAAAGTGTCGTGGAAAAAAAAATGTCATTTAGCAGAATTTTTGTTCTAAGTCTATTGTTGTCCTGAAGCCCCGTCCACACTTGGCAAACGTTTGCAGGAAACGTGGTTTCTGGAAACATTTTCAGAAAACATTCACTGTTTTCTCAAAAAAACATTTTCGTGTTCGCTATAAGGGCGGTGAACATCTGCTAACAGCAGGTAATAGAATGGGTTCGTCTGCTAGTTTATAACATTGCTGGCATTGTTTTTTCGGTAATAAACAATTGCATCATTTCCTGTTTTTTTTACGTGAAGATTGAAAACAGTTCAAAGTAAGCTATTGATGAGATGGTTGCAAAATGGAAGCCAAAACGTCCAATCTTTTGGAACGATGTGGACGACGGTGTAAACTAGTATTTACACTGTAGATGAATTGGGAATTGCATTTTTCAACGTTTTTGACATTTACTAGCTTCTAAAATAGTTACTAATGCTGCAATACAAAAAATAAAATCTTCGTCACTGCTGTCCATCATGATTTTGGCCATTTTTATGTTTGTATGTATGCTGCTGATGTGGACACTTTAAGTTTGTGGAAACAAGTTTCTGGAAACACTCATCTGAAAACATTGTTTGTCCAAACATGTCCAAACATGTTTTAGGTGTGGACGTGGATGTGCAAACAGGATAACGATGTTTCGTAATTTAAACTGGTTTTGGACACATAAGCTTTTGCTCAACTCACCTCGTTGCCCTACTCATCAACAAGGATATGTCAAGTGGTGTCCATCAATCCAAGTTATTAGGTAGATTCCACCGTATTCGATCTTTAATTGAATTTCTTGCAAGTGGCTTAAGGCTACCTTTTTGTAAGAGAACTCCTTGCAATAAGCACGGGTCCGATATTTTTATATGAACACGTATAAATTTGGGCTATAATTCGGTTTACGGGATTCGGATATCTGACGAATGGGGCTTCTGTGGGGTTTTTGTGTTGACATGGTAGTAGAAGGCAGTATACTCCGAATACTATTTATATTATCCGAAAAAATATTAATTTTTTTGAATCCGAATGCCATATGCGTTACCGTTGTAAAGAAAAAACAAAAAATGTTCGGCAACCCGCAATGCAGGGTAGCCACGCAGGGAAAACAAATTTTGGGCAACCCGCAACGCAGGGTAGCCATGCAAGGAAACCCCGTTTAGGCGGTTTATGGAATGTAGTAAGGTTAGGTTAAGTTAGGTCAGGTTAGGCTAGGTTCAATGAGGTTATGCTAGGTTCAATCAAGTTAGGTTAGGTTAGGCTAGGTTCAACGAGGTTTGTTTATGACTTTCTAGTCATGTTTATCAACGTCCCAAACCTTAAAATCTTCATTTTATGCGTTTTTGGAAAATCCCATAAACCAAATTTATTCCTAAATTTGGATGTTCAAGATGTCTTTTGGCAACGTTTCTCCACTCTTAAAAAAGTAACGCAAATTGTTGGTTTTATGGGGGGGGGGGTTCTAATATTATCCTCCGCAATGGAAGTTAAATTAATTCGACATTAGTCTTGGTGCATAAATATGACGCGGCGGCAAACATCTTAATAAATAATTTCATTATGGCGAAAAAGAAAACACACATTGGATATTTTTGATGAATTTCCCATTTGCCTTCTCCAAGATTAAAAAGTATGGCGCACACTTGGTATGCAAATGAAGACGATTAAATTAATTAAATTTATCGCGCTTTTCTTAATTTATATGAGAAGCAGATGTCGCCCAGGCGCGTCTTATTATTTCGTTTTATTCAATTCCTAGGACTAAAAGCGACTAATGTTATCCACATGCCCACGTTTATAACCAGATTATTTTTATGCAAATTTCGTTCCGCTTGTTTTTCGGGATTAGAAACGAAAGAAATGAAATGAAAGAAACGTATTCCAGCCGTATTTGAAGGTTTTTTTTTTGAAGAAATATATTCATAACGTCGTATGTGCCACACGTACTTGCACCCCTTGATAAACGTTGAAAATCTCTTCGTTGAAATCTTTTTATTTAAAAAAAACAACGTAAAGTGGCCGTATTTGACACACAAAATTGTTTTTTTTGTGTATGTGGTAGAAATATATTCATAACGTCGTATGTGCCACACGCGTTGCACCCCCTTGCTTGATAAATGTTCAAAATTCCTTCGTTCATATCGACCTCGCTTCTGAAACTTTTTTTTTTAAAGTAAAGTACTTATGGCTTTAATGACCTTACTTTTATATCAATGACTTTTAAGCACTTGAATGCGTTCTTGAACATCAGTTGATGACGTTCGGCGCAGGTGGAACACGTCTTAAATTTGAACGTCGGTGCCAGACGCGTTTCTACATAACGTTAATGGCAGTGTCGCTATCACGATTTATTTCGGTTTTTTTTATTTAGTTTTTTTTGCGTTTTTTTTTTTCCCTTTCCCTCACGACTTCCGTCTGGGTTTTTGCGACTCCAGAGCCCCAGATAAGAAGCTGAAGAGAATATAATAAATCTTCAAAGATGGCGTTTCAGTCGATATACGAGGGGCCCTGAATGGGGACATTTATGAGCCTCAGTAGGGATTTTCGGAGATTTATTCGACAGCACCTGCTGCTCGTCACATTTGTACGTCTCATGCACAGGTAGTTTGGCTAATGATGTCATGTGACGTCATCAAACTGTGACGTATCGATGCTTTTGCAGTCCTAGGTCATGATGTCCTACGATTTCACTAAAACGTAACATAACGATGTCACATGACTTCACTTTAACGTACTGTACGTCACTTCTGAGAATTTCTTACAGTACTCTGCTAACACATCGATGATGACAAATATACCAGTAATTCCTTTTTAGCATATCATGATTAATTTTTTTAATGAAAAATTATTTTCTATAGGAAAAAGTAATATCGTTCATCCCACACTCGCTTTTTTAGTTTGGTTTCATTTGCCACATAATTTTAAAAAAAAGAAAAAAAAAATCTGTTGATTTTTGTTGATCTAACTGAAGAGATCAAAGAAATTCAAAATCAGAAGCCCACAAGACGCAATTTTTTTTATCCCCCTCCTAATTAATTGGCAAAATTAATTATTTTTGAATGTATCGAGCCTGAGCGTGGACCAATCAGAGAAATCCTTAAAACCCCGGTAATTAATGAAAACGTTTCGAAGATGTTCAAATTGCATTGAAAACTTAAAAAAAGAATCATTATGATATATAGCAGTGATATGTTCAATTAGCGAAATAACCTAAAAAAATAAATCAATATCTCGATGATTACGATTTCCAATTATATTCCAATTTATATTTTCCAAATACTTCGATGATGCAAAAACGGTGTTTTAAGTGGAAAAAATATTGCATCGATATGTGTGGGTATTGTTTCTTGTGTGTATCATTTTAACTCGATATTTAAGTGTTTATTTTGAAATTCTTTTCAATTCAACTCCATACCCAACCATACTTCACGAGTACAATCTGCGTTAAAATGATAAGGGGATAAAATCCACGTTACCATGACACAAGGTGTGGGGGAACTAGGGATATCCTAGGGATATTGGTGAGGTTGCCACTGACTGGTAACGCTGTCCAATAAAATTTGTATGAAACCAAGATGGCGACCAAAGATGCTACCAAAAATCACTCAAATAACCAAGGAGTGGACCACACAAGGTCAAACTTTCGATGTTTTCAATTCAACACAGTACCCTACCCCTTCAGAACTTAGCATCCAACGAGGAATTTCGGTTAAGGGGTGAAAATACCCAATTCATCCCTTTGATAATGTCTGTAAAAATGACGTGGAATCGCCGCCATCTTGGAATTTAAAAAAAATTCAACTAACGTTGTCAGTACTTACCAGTAAGAGGGTTTGATCCATCCCCCTCAATTTCCACATCTTCAGGTGGGCGCACATCACATCCAAAGTGGTTGGGTAAGGGGGGCCTTTTCGAGATGCCCCTTTATGAGTGGGGGGAAAGACATTTTTCTCTTAATTCTATTTATTCGGTATAGACTCTCTCTAAAAGAAATATGAAGTAGTAGACGAAAACTCCTCTGGAGAGCGAATAAAAAGTGTATCATCTTGTCTGATAAAAGTCGGTTTCATAAGCACCCTGTCCCCTTTTAAACGGCAAGGGGGGTAAGGGGTAAGGGCGGAAGTGGCGCAGATAACAAGCAGCTCCCCTCGCGACGGCCACGGGTACCAAAAGAGACGAAACCTGGAGATAAGAAAGAAAAAAAAAATGGATGGCTTTGAAATTTGTTAGACGGATGTAAAAATGCGAAACGAAGAGAGATCAAAACGCATTAGCACCGAAAGAGAGATAGATAAAAAAAAATGTTTAAAAATAAAACAGGAGGAGGAGGAGGAGGGGAAAAAACATCGACGATGATGTTAGGCTAAGAAGCAAAAATGAAAACAGGAGAAAGAAAGAAAATGAAATTCATAAATTAAGTACCTTATAAAGGGCGCCCTTCGTCACTGCCCAAAACATATCGACCAAATTGCGTTTAATGGTTTCGTTATTGGTTTTAATTGTTATAACAAGATTAACATTTTCATTATTCATGTTATTCGAGTGGATAAATTCATCGGGAGTTAAATAGTAAAATAGTTTGTATTTAATGAAATATGTACGTAAAAATAAACAATTATCAATAAATTATACGACGTGTATACATGTTTGTGCATGCATGCATGTATTATTGATCTCATAATAACCTCATTAGTCCAAAACCACGAAAATAATCAAATGGAGTGTTTACATTTATAAATTTTAACGAAATATGTATATTTTGAATTGTAAATTTTGAAAAATATAATTTGACATAAACGTAAATTATGCATAATCATAATTATGAATGTATGTAATAAGTCTTATTTATATTATGTATTATTAATAACTTTACCAACCTGTAGAATTTGTGAAAGACTTTGTTAAGAAAATAAATAATTCTCATTACATCAACTTTATATAATAAACGCAAAGCCATAAAAATAATCAAATGGAGTTTACATTTTATAAATTTTAATGAAATATATTTATATATTTTGAATTATAGATTATGAAAATATAATTTGGCATAAATATAAATTATGCATAATAATTTATGAAAGACTTGGTTAGGAAAATAAGTAACATTGAAAATAAATGAATGATTCCGATTACATCAGTAAATAACTTTTTTCGAGGACTTGTTTGATTCATCATACTCGAAACGCCCTTTGGTTCTCTGCAAGGGTCTATAACTTTAGGACACCCTGGTGTTGTGATGTTCGAAATTCTCCATATTTAAAGAGCCCCTCTTTGCGTGTGGACCCAATTTTTTTTTCCCGATACGTTGCAACGCACGCCACGTCTTATTTTATATCATTTTCATTAATTTTTTTCATTTGCTGCCTGTGTTTTGGACATTGTGGGAACAAACGAAAATGGCACAGGTGGGGCCCCTCCTCCTCCTCCTGGGATTGCTGACGTTTTCACGTCGAGGGCCTTAGGGGAAGGTCACCGCCCCTAAGTTCCAACGCTGTTTACTCCAAACGTGACACGTGTAATTATGCCTGGTATCAAACCTCTTGTTTTGCCTTCCGAATTCATTATTCAGAGACGGTGGTCTGGGCGTTAAAAAGTTAACCCTAATTGATGACGGTAATCGACCGGTTGCACCAACCTGCTAATTAATTAACTGATAAGAGTTGGGAAAACGTGACATCAATTAACGAACGCCCCCTGCCTGGCACACGGAGACAAAAAAAATAACGTCGATTATCGACGTGAACATAAGTCGCATTAACCGTAATTAAGGCGAAATTAAGGGGGTATTAAACCCAGTCCTGAAACCCCTAAGCGTGTCAAGCTTCTGGCTAAAATTGAAGTTTGCTGCCCCTGAAAGTAGGCAATCACTGCTAGCTTCGCTGCATTGCGATTTGCCCATGTGCATTGATGAATTGATTACAGTCAACTCTCCGTAACTCGGAATTTTTGGGAGTAAATTCTGAAAAAAAATTCCACTTTACGAGTTACGGAGGGGTGGCTATTTCTATTTAAGTGAAAATGTTTGGGTTAAAATAGCTGTTCAAAATAGTCTTCAAATGCATTTATTTCAGACAA
>JAQIXS010005581.1:0-12344 GCA_034700785.1 Rossiulus vilnensis
GAATATAAATTTTTTGAAGTATCACTTGTCTTTATTGAGAAATTGCAACGATTTCTTACCTTTTCAAGAGCTTCATCGATTGGGGTTTCTTTGAATAACTTGGGTAAATTATTCTTACTGGCAAAAACACAAAAGCTGTAGTGCTTCTGTTGGAAAAATGCATCATTGTTGCATGATATATTAAGGTTAGATTTGAAGAAATAGAATGACAGCTTTCAGCTTCACTAAGACGTTATAATGCAGTTGCATTAATTTAAAATATCAAGGCTGAAATTATCATGGAATTATTTGCAATTTACCTGTCATTAAATATTTTAATTACCTAGTTCAGCATTCCAAATGCTATTTATTAATTTATTGTTTAAAAAACGGTGTTATTATTATTATGTAATTTGTGACATTTATTTCAAGAGAAATAGAACGTTCAACACTGGTATATGTATGACTAATCTTAAAGATTTAAGTGGTTATTTGCTAAGTGAAACGTACAATTGCTTTTTTTAAAAATAAATATACGCTTTCTAAAATAGCATTAATATTTTAAAACCATTTTCCTATTTTCTTATTGACAAACTATACTTTTATCGGGTTGTATAATATTCGTTGTTGCACTTATTGCTTTAATAATTTGCAATATTGGAAATGTAACGAATGGTGACTTCTTTTCAACATGTAGTTGTTAGTTATATTCTAAGTCAAGATATAACAGTTAGTCCTGCTTCAATAAAAAGATAGTTTCGTTTAAATATTTTAGAAACATTGATTCATGCTCGTCTGCACAGTATCAATTAATAATTTAATGACAATTTAAATTATTAAATAATTTAAAAAACTTAAAAGTGTAACAACTAACTGGTCAAATAAACTTTATAATGTTTTTGTTTTTGTAACAATAAATACAACTAACCCTTCTGAAACAGTTAATTAATATTTTACTATCAGTATATACATGTAGTTTTATTGATTGATATCGTGCTAAGGAGCATGGATCGACGCTCGTTAGTAACAATTTAACAACAATTTAATATAACAATATAAGTTTAAATTGTTTAGACGTTTTTTTGTTGGTATATTATTAATATACACTATACAAAAATTTAATATAACCATAAATGCAATTAAGACAGTAAAATAAGACAATCAAAGTAAGAAGAATAAACATACTAATAATATGTTAACTATTTTTATGGTATGCATCATTTTAAAATCAACACATATTTTTTTAATTTTTTTAAGTTAACAGATATTTTTAAGTTTGCACCAAATGTATTCATCGTTAAAACGATACAACTTACAAACTGCAAAATGATGTTTCGAACGAAAATGCAATAATTGATGTTCTTCTTTTCAAAAGAATAAACTTGTAGAACGAAATATTGTTAGATATTTAACATTAAAGTTAATAAAATTGAACCCTAAAATTCCGTAAAATAAACGTACCACAAATGTAGGTTGATTCCATGTCTCCAACTAAAAAATTAAACACGCGCTCAGAAACAAATTACATGCAAATACAGAGAGCACTAAACTTAATTTTTGTTGCACTTTTAGTTGCATGTAAGGTGTTCTCAGAAGAAAAATACAGGTATCGTTCATTTGCCTTCAAATCATTTATTTAGAACATTTAAATTTAAACAGCGATGAGTAGCTCATTACAGAACAATTACACAAGCCAATTTTAATTTTAATTTAAAAAATTGTGTTTAACTTTGACATGCTTTACATTTTGATTGCACAATACAAATAGTCAAACCTTTATACGAGAAAATGCGAAGCTTAATACCAGCATCATTTGAATTTAATTTCTTACATTATTTTAGAATTACATATAGCTTTTAACAAAGTGCTCAGTAAAAGATTGGCATGATATTTCTTTTTAGTTATAAGCCAACTTACGCCTTTTCTCTTGGCAGATTTTATTGTGTTACTGATTAAGTATCACTATCTGGTATAAAGCATTTAATTTTTTAAGAGAATCCTTTATAACTTTGGTCCGATTGATTTCAGATATCCTGGTCCTTGTATTGAGTTTTCCTAGGCTGGTGCTCTTGGTAAATATCTGAATAAAATATCATTTCTTAATAAAACTTCTCATGATTTTCCATTTTATCAACTTATGCGTACGACATTTACCAAAGCTTCAAGTTTACTACCGCCGGAAGTGAGGCAGTGCTGCATGCGCTAGATCCTTTCGATCCGTTAGGTGATCCCGCATATCTGGACTTGCCATGCGTCAAAACTGGAAGGGTTTCTGCTGAATTGTTGCTGACCAAAGATGCATTTGAAGAAAGCGAATCTCTTCTGTGTCTTGTCAATGCAACCGGAAGTGGTAGATTTACCTTTTCGTGAAAAGAAAAGTGATTCTGTATTTATTTGTTTCCTGCATTGAATATGAAATAATTTATACTTTAATTTACTCTCTCGTAATGTAATCAAACATTTGTACCTTGGGTATCACTATCTTAATAATGATTTAAAAATCAGACATTGAACCAACAAAAAACTTTTAATATAACGCTTTCCCGCTACAGATATAGTGCTAAATTTCGCATTTTTGCCATTCAATATATTGTTTATTTAGTGATCTGCTAGAGCTCAGTACGAATTACGTACACAATTTCCAGTTTGATTTTAGACAAAGACTAAATTTTTCAAGAATAAATCAACACTTATTCTATATCATTTTAGTTTTATTCTATGTTATTTTAATTTTAATCTATATTATTTCGCTGTAAATTATCTTATCAAAATAATGATTTTGAAATCAAACATTTGCCTAACAAAAGTTTTTACCTAATTCTTATTGAGTTCTAGTAGGTTACTACATAAACATGATGGCGTATGGCAAAAATGCTAAATTTATCTATATTTATCTAGCGAAAAACGTTATAGTAAAAGTTTTTTGTTGGTGAAATGTCTTAACAAAATTTTACGCTACAAATCAAAAACTAAATTTAGAATCATTTTTTGCCACACACTATAATATTTATTGAGTAATCTGCTATAATTCAGTAAGAATTATGCACCAACAAAAAACAAACAAGAAACAAAAGAACAAATTCCAGTTTAAGTAATAAAGTTTGTTTGGAACGAAGACTAAAATTTTCCAGAATAAATCAACAATTCTTTTATGTTATTTCCATGTTGTTTCAGTTGCGAAAATGTTAAAAATGGTAAACACGCAATTTTTTAATATTTAAAAATTTAAATTGTGTTAATTTTTTAACAACAACCGCGAATTTATGAGCTTGAACCCAACCTAAAACGATGCCTACCAAAAATTATACAGCTTTGCTTTAAATTTTATCAGCATAATTACTAAGCTTAATTTTCGCTTTTCCACAATAGAGTCTGAGTTACTTTTCAAGTTTGAAAACGTCTAGTTTATTTCTACAAAATAGAATAAACTTGAAAAACTCATTATGCACCCTCCGATGCCCATCTTCGCAAGTTTCAATGAGGTGAAAAACCCGTTTTTGAAGTTCGCATATTAGTCTTTAAAATTTATTAATTTTGTTGTAAATACGCAATTTGTAAATTATATAACATCATCATAATTGTAAATTATATAACATAATCTAGACCCCAGTGGAAGACCAATGCTACACAAGAAGACAAAAAATAGCAATAACAATAAGTATTTGAAGCACAAATGTGTACTCTCTTTGCACTTTGTGGGTGCGCTATAATATCTAACATACCTTTGACAGGTGGTTTCTAACACTTGTGGTGATCTTGTGGTTGTGATTAACCATCTCTTCTAGAAATCTCATTATCTCTTTACCCTTGTCGCTCAGCAGTTTGGTGATAACATCCTGTATGAAACACAGTTTTGAAATTCCAGTTTTTCCTGTCCATGTCAAACTGATATGAACATATACCATTCTCGCAGTGTCGAAGTTCATGTTTGTCTCCACGCTTCTGTACAGCTGTTCCAGCTGAAGATCCGCTCTGATGGATTTTGTCCTTTGTTCTTCAGAATTGGCCGCTAGTATGCGAAGTTGGTCTTGGGCCGCAGCAATCTGGTCATCAATCCCTTGCTTGTTTTTTAGAGTTTCTTCGAAATAATCTTTATTGCTCTAGGTGTTTTAACAGTACAGTAATTACCACAAATTCAAAGACATTGTCATCATTTCATTATTTTTATTTACCAACCATCAGCTCGCCTTGGAGATTTCTTGCATGCTCTCTGACAAATTTCAAATTATCGAAAACTGACTTCAGTTTCTCAGAGAGCTTGAGTTTCTCTTTGGCCATTTCATCTAAAACGTAGTAATTATTGATCAGTACTGTTCGGAATTAAATATAGTTTATTGGTGATCATATTTTATAATGGAGGTTGGATCTCGAGGTTTTTCATTCAGAAAGTGGAAAACCAGGGTATAAAAAGTAAATATAAAAAGATACATTCATGTCCATAAATACCCATTATACTGATTGTATGAATTCATAAAATTCGTATATCATTTTTACATTATATCCAGTGAGTTTACTTTTCCAATTCATTATTCTTCATATCAATTTTTCAAGTCACATGGCGCCATATTGTGTGGTTTTGATCAAATCGTGTGATATTTTCAATATATAGGTAAGTATATAGTCACATACGACAGTTAACGACAGTAACGTTTTAAATATACTGTTTTAAAATAAGGTGAAATAACCTTCAATATATCAGGGATTTGGATATTTAATAAAAAAGCCCCAAGTTAAATTTTTGTAATAATAAATAAAAATTTAAAATATAATTGGTGTTCAATATTGTTTACTTCGTAAATGTAGTTATTTTGAAAATAACATTTCTAGGCCTTTTTTCATTTTGTTCAAAACCATATATTTGTTAAAAATATAGGATATCGGAACGGTTTCTTAAATACATGTATTAGACCGAGGATTTGTAAAGAACAAAGTCAAGTAAAATCTTTACTTCGTAATGTTGTCTTAGATATTATAACAAAAATCTGTATATGTGATTTTACCTCTGTCCGTGCTATTTGGAGATAGAATTGATCGTTTCAAATGCTCATTTTTTTCCTTTAGAACGATGGCAGTGTTTTGGAATGCCTTCAGCCTAGTTTCAGCATCGCTGATTCTGTTGCGAATTTCAGTGGTTTCTCTTTTTAAGGTATCTTTATCTTCTGCAACCTATGATGTGCAGAAAGTTTACAATGAAATGCTTTAAAGACTTCATCAGTTTAGGAAGGCAAATATTTAGTTTGATGTCCTTAAATTGACGTTAAAAATGTACAGCATAATAAATTGACATAACGTTTTGATAATTTAGCAATGAGTTTGCATTTACTTCAATGTAAGCTTTTTTTATTTTATTTTTTTATTTGGAAGGATTTTTCGATTCTTAAATTTGCAAATTCAGTACTACAAAAAACTAAATTTGCAAAATCTATTAACATTTCAATGTGTAAGTTATAACAAAATGTATTTAAATGATGCAGAAAACACGCAAGGGAAGTTTGCTAACGCTAATTTGCATTATGCATCTTGTTTTTTTTAAAATACGAATACTTTTAAAGTTATTGGAAAATTGTCCAATGCTGCAAAACATTGCACCGCTTCCTTTCAACATTTAAATTATTCCACAATTCATTAAAACAATGTAAAGAAACAGAAGATGAATTTTGGAAACAAGAAGGGATTACGCATAAGTTTTAGTGAATATTTAAGCCGATTTTTGTTTAAACGATGCAAAGAATCATGAAAGCATCAGCTTTATCTGTTTAGATACTGTATGTGAAAATGCAGACTGAATTAGGGTTAATCGAGTAAGTAAAAATTACATGCACGGAATTATGGGAAAAATAAAATTTGGTAAGTGTATTTAGGCATTCTAAAATGCACATACCAAATTATATCACCCATTCGAAAAATACTTTACTTAATATTTGTAAAATAAAAGAATTACAAGACGTATTTTATTTGCATGATAATCATCTTCCCTTTTATTGTTAAATTAGAATTTTAAAAAATGTATAAAGATAGTTGGAAAATCAGAGAAATAATTTTGGGAAATACTTTACTTAAAACTTACAAAATTAGAGAATTAGGAAATTAGACAAGTGCAAGATAAGAGAATCACAAGACGCATTTTATTCGCATGATAAATTTCCTGCCTTTTATTGCTAAATTAGTATTTAAAAAACGTTGAAAGATAGTTGGAAAATCAAAAGAAATAATTTTCGGAATTACTTTACTTAAAACTTACAACATTATACAATTACCAGACGCTTTTTAGATCATAATCTTCTTTCCTTTTATTGTTAAATTAGGAATTTAAAAACGTTGAAAAATGGTTCAAAAATTAAGGGAAACAATTTTGGGTGAACTTAAATGTGAGATAAATTATACAAATTAGATGAATTTGATCCATCTGAGCTTAACAATGTCATCAAATCGTGTTTTTACCTTTATGATATAGTGGACTGGCTCGATATGGTTGGATGGATAGGAGTCCTCTAGTGGCACCAACATAATTTCGCACCTGTGAGAGTTTGAAAACAAATATTCTGCCACAGATTAATACTAATGAATAGCTTTATTTAATGAGCTAAGCAAGTGTGCTACCTTTTCTTAAACTGTGCAATTTGAGCTTTGCACTCATTGACTTCTTTAGTCAACTTCTGCATCAAGCTATTAGTTAGCTGAATTTCTGTCTGTAGCATTTCTTGCTTCAAGGCGATGTCCTTTTGCCTCTCTTGTATCTTCTGCAATAACGTTTAAAGTAAGAGAAAAAAACTTAACCTCAGATACAGTACAAAGAAAAATATTTATCCATTTATAATAATTAAATATGGGTCATATTTAATTATTACTGTAAGTCTAATTAAAATTAAATTTTTACAGTTTATGAAAGAAGTGCAAGTGATAAATGATATAAAACAACAGCAAAGTTCAGCTACTTGTTTAATGTTGACTTGTTTTTGCTCAAAATTCACACAATGAATAAAACAATTTTAGCATGTGATATTTTCCATATTAGGGCCATAAATGCAAACCTGTAGGTCTATTGCTTTATCCAATAGTCAAATAACACATTTTTAACACAATAGTCATATAACACATTTGTGTAGTGTTTTATTGTTTTTTCATTTTCTATAACAAATTATAATGGACTTACACTTTCTATGTTCAGTCGCTGTTTTTCCAATGAAACCACACTGGCCGATCTGTCCATTATCATCTCTTGCAGCCGCTTTATTTCCAATTTTACGACATTTTCGGAAACAAGGTCCTTCTGCAAATCAGTTTTAAACGTGCAAGATGGTAAATTAATATGAATATAAATCTAAATCTTCGAAATCAACCACACCACTGTGAAATGCACCGTACATTTGCCAGTGGGTGAAATGTTACCAAGATTATACAGCATTACATTTCCGATAATGTAAACGTAAAAAAAGAGCTTGATTTAGTGCATAACGTTTGAATAACTTAATTTAATCACGGGTTGCAAGTAGTTTGAAATTTATTTCGGTAATAGACAATTAAAATGCAAGAAATACATTTTAAAAGAGGAATTTCTTAAGTGTGTGAAAGTTATCACACATTTCTATATTAGTGTTTTTTATATGATGGGCATACTTTTAGACCGGCCATTAGCTTCTCAGAAACGTTTCATGTAAATGATACATGCATTTTTTTCTATGTAGTATTTATCCTCATTTGGTTTATGGTCTATGCGTTTTGGTAGATTAACTGTTATTATTTCATAAAAATACATAAATTATGCAAAAGCATGCATACAAAATACATAGATTATTACTTGATGATTTGTTTGTGGTGGCAGACGTAGAAGGAATCAGTCCATACTCATTAGTACGTGAGAAAATAAACAGCATGTTTATTTTCTCCGGGAAACAAAACTTGGACAAACATCAGAGCGATGTGACCGCATCGGCTGGTGATTGCAGAGTGAATCAAAACCAAGTATAAACGTTAACAGCCGAGCGTCAAACAAAAGGTCAAAGGTGACGCCGCAATTAAAACAATTGCATAAAGTTAATTAATGCGACCAATTAATGCGCCTAATTAACATGCCAAGCAAGCGCGCCAAAGTAAACAAATGCGCGAGCCGCGAATGTCTTTAATCGCCACTCAAGGGCGCACTGCATTCCTAACATTACTTCTGTTTCCACAATTATTGTCATAACCTTAATATGACATAATATCAGATTAATGCAGCTGAATTGTAATATTTTCATAAAAATAACACTTTTGGAGTCAACATATGCACAGTAAAGCACATTGTTGTCTTGTTTTAACTTCCATTAGCTTTATAAAGTTTTCTTGCATGTTTTGCAAACATTTAGAGTGCGTATTAAAGTTATTTGTATGACAGCAATGATAAGGGACGCACATACTTGCTTTTTGGAAACCAGTAATTCCAGATTCTGTTTGGTGTTTTCGATTTGCACAATCATCGCGTTCAATGCCACTTGTAACGTTTGCTCTTCTGTGCTGATTTTTTGCAAACTGCTTCTTGCTAATGTGATGTCATTCTATCAAACAAATTGGAATTATCGTTACTGTGAAAAAAAAGGTTGTTTTATCTTAAGTTTCTAACCTGTTGTTGCTTGGTTTCCATGACTAATGCTTGGTAAGCCGCCGTTTTGAAATTCAAAATATCAGTGTAAGTCTGCGCTTTGTTTTTGAGATCATTGTCGTCCTTTATGTTATTCTCCAGAGACATAAATTTTTGCCAAGAAACAGAAATTTCGTCCTCCTGAAATACGTTTTTTCAATTTACCAAAACAAAACACGGTTTTTAGTAAATAAAAATAAAATGCAAAGTCGTACAATGATGTTTGATAATAATTTTAAAAACGTATTATCAAACTCATTATTACGCCTACCGCGTCCCTTGACTTCCATTAAAAAAATGTAGGTGATAAAAGATTTACTTAAAAATAAAATAATTTTGGTCAATTCTAAATTAGATTACAAAAGAGTTTGGAATTTCCGGAGATCTTGGAATTGGAGCTCTACTTTTCCATAATATTTTTCTGCAGTGTTTGCCTATGGTGTTAATTTTAAGTTACAATAAAAATTAGTTTTCTAACGGTGTCCTCTAAACTGTATATCCAAAAACAAAATAGTGAAATCGTAAGCTAAATTTCATAATTGCAGATCTAGTTTTCCATAAAATTTGCCTATGGTTTTAACTCAAAGTTAACTTTAAAATATAATATGAATAAAACACCACAGGTGTGCAAAGATGTAGCCTGAATTTCATAATTGTTGTAGTTTTTCTTGAATTTGCATGGGAATTTTCTCCAAAAAACAATTACCTACCAAGTTCCATTTATATTCCATTATTTAAAAAAACATTTACATGGAAATATGAGCACAAATCTATAATTACAGATTAAGTTTTTCAACAAATAAATGCCTGCGGCGTTTCTGTTATTGCTTTGCGAAAAACGGAGCTCGTTACAATTTTATTAAAATGATAATTTCTGGGAATATTTGTAGAAAATCAGAGCTACGTTCTGTCACGTTAAAAAGTGCCAACTGCATACTTGATTCGCTAGTATTTCATCTTGACTTTTGCATTTCTGATCCAGGTGCTGAATTGTTTTGTCGCATTTCTGAACAAGATATTTCCATTTCTAAATAAAAGTTAAAAATCCTATTTAACAGACAGAGCTTTAGTGAAGAATATTTAAAAATAAATGATTACTCTAGTTTTCATCACCTTAACTTCTGCAGAAAGGTGTGTTTCCTCTTGCTGGAGTGACTGTAGATACGACAATTCTTGAGAGTGTAACATGTTGAAATCTTTGGTCTCTTTTAAGAGATTTTTAAGTTCGTTTCTCTCAAGAAGAAGGAATTGTTCTAGTTTGCCAGTGCTGTCTTCATTAGTGACAAGAACGTCAAACTTCTGTTGAAAATCTTTTGACAATTTCTCAAAAGCATTCTGTTCTTTCTCAAATCTTAAAATTATGAATAACAATTTTATATTGAGATTCAAACACTTCTGTGGCTTAGCGTTGCAAAACATAAATTTAGATACCTTTCAATTTTGCCATTAATGGATTTTTCCATTAGTTTGATATTCGATTGCACCTTGTCATGGGCTGCATTTAATGATTTATTTGCCTCTTCAATTGAAGCTTTCTGTGGACAACAACAATAACAAATGATAAAATGTTTCTTGGAATTCAATATAACAGTTTCATTGGTGACTTGCATGACGTTGGAATATTTTTGAAAATATATAACATAATATGTGACAAACTATTTAAAAAATATGTTCATTAATATTCTAGAAATACATGTTTACCAAAAATATCATGAATTGGGACTTTTAGTATATTATAGAATATAATTAAGATTACACTGCATGCAATATATTTTGAAATATATTCTGACATAAATGTTAAAACTATTTTAAAAAGTATATAATAGTTATAAAACTATTTAGTATATTTTAAATATGGCAAAAATGTTTTAAACTCTATTGTGCAATATAATATCAGATATATTACATTATATATTAAGTTCCAATTCATGATATTTCTGATCTATTATTAAGTATATTTTTAGAATATTTTGTCATATATTATCATGTATATTTTGAAATACATTCAAGCATTATGTAGGGAATGTTAACTTAAAGGCACGTGGCTTAGCTAGACTTAGTCTTGTTTACCTATTTATCTATTTTTCATGTTTTCAAAGTTTGTTTTTAATATTGCACAAGTTAGTACATTTTGTGTGGCTAACAATTCTGGAAATTGTTTTGCTAGCCTTAAAATATGATTGCGATGTGAAATTGAATCTGTTGGTTTTGCAAACTAACATAAAATCGTCTATTCGCAGTTACCGTTTTTATTTTATAGATACTCTGTTTTTGATGAAATATGTTAGAAATATAATGATTTTAGATCCACTTGCCTCTGTGTTTGTCTTGTCTTCTCTCTCCTTTGATTCGGCACATTTTTTCCTGAGTGTGCAAATCATGCTTTCAGCATTCCGAATTACACTCTGTTGATGTTGACATTGTTCTGATAGCTTCTTGAGGTTCATTTGTTGCTTTTGTTTTAGCTGTTTGGCGTTGCATGATTGATCTTTCACCTTTAAAGTTTCCTAAAAAGATGTCGGTGAATTGATAGAGAAGCTCCTCCAAAAATACTTATGGCAAATATTGACATATGTTAACGTGTGGTCAATTTTTTTGCAAATAGAACATGCTGACATCATATATAGTTTACGCATCATTCTAATCCTAAAATGAGATACTATTTCATAGACGTTTTTCATATAATATCACTAGCACGAATTCGATTGGAAATTTATTATCAGGTATTATAGTTCTATCCCATTTGCAATAAGAAATATGGCTGATTAGTAGTAGTTAATAAACTCTAATTGTAGGCTAAAATTAGTTAGATCATTTGAGGAAATGTGAAATGAAAACAGTTTTTAAATCGTTTAAAATGATATCTATTGGAATTGAAATTTTCAAAATTAACACTGTCTTCATTTTGTGTTACTATAAATGCTAAATTAACTCTTCTCGTTTTGCATAATGGGCATCCTTTTAGATCGACCTTAAGCTTCTAAAAAATACTTCACATGTAAGTATAACTCACCTGGATTTGGTTTTCCACTTCAACATCGTCTTTTTGCATTTGATAAATCGTTGCCTCCCAGTGATGAATGATATTTTGTCTATCGGCATGGGCGGCTTTGAATTCCTGAGCTGCCTTGCTAACCTCAATCTTTCATTTGAAGAGTCATTAGTTTTTCAGTAATTTTTGTACCATAACTTAAGAAACGTCAAAAAGTCAACTTTTCAGGAGCAGGAAAAAACCTTATAATTATGTGAAAACTATACATGACACTAATCTGATTTTGTTTAAACGACAACAAGTTCAGACGTTACGCACCTAGGACGTTTAATTACGAAAATATTAACAATATAACTGTTGTTGTCTAAATTTTACCAAACAGTCATATGCACCACACGCATGGCACCGCACTAGCACCAGATTAGGTGATATTAGTTTTTTCCAGGAGGGAATTAGGGGATTTTATTGAAAGTTTTATGAGAAGCAACCCACGTAGCACACCGACGCCAAAAAGACGTCTTCCGACGTCGTTCAGACGTCAAGCCGTCGGAAGACGTCGGCACCCCAGAAAACGACGTCTGTTTTTGGTCAGGTTTTGACCAAAATAAGATGTCTGGTCTGACGTCTTCCAAAAAGGCACAGAGATTGGCAAAAAAATTTATTCTTATTAAACATATTTAAAAACACTCGAAAAGGATAAATATTTATTTTTTCATAATTTTAATTTTATAAAAACAAGTCTCAAATGACGTCTGT
>JAQIXS010005582.1:0-12341 GCA_034700785.1 Rossiulus vilnensis
CTATATGTTAACCATTGTTTTATTCGAAAATTATGGATCCATTTATTCGGCCTTTACATCAATCCTCTCCGAAATAACTTATAATGCATTTCAAAGTGTTTTTGTTGTTCGATTGATGTTGTATACGCGACAGTGAAAGATAAAAAGATTGGTGGAAACACTATATAATATGCTAATTGGCTTACTTTATTTGGAATAAATTCGGTCTACGGGATTTTCCAAACACGCATAAAATGACGGTTTTAACGTTTGGGGCGTTGATAAACATGACTAGAAAGTCAAAAACAAGCGCGGAAACGAGATTGCAATATAAAAAATCAAAAAATTATTACAAAATAACACCAAATGGGGGCTTCCCTGCATGGCTCGGGTTCATTGCGGCTTGCCAACGTATTTTTCGTCTTTTCTAACCTAACCTAGCCTAGTCTGATTTAACCTAACCTGACCTGGAAATAAATTCGGTTTACGGGATTTTCCAAAAACGCATAAAATAACGATTTTTATGATAGTTAGGCTAATTTGCCTGATGCAAAATCGTTTCTGCGACTATTTTCCACTTTTTAGTCATGTTTATCGTCGTCACAAATTCTAAAATTGCTATTTTCAACATTTTTGGAAAATCCCATAAACCAAAACAATTTCCAAATTTGCTCGAAAATATTAATATATAAAGAAATTCAGCAGGCAAAAAATTCGAAAGAAATATCACAAGCTGTGGATTTTGTACTACATTGCTCTTCATGTGCATGCATACATACAGCCAAAAGAAATAGTCCGACCAACCTATTTAAGCCTCCCTAATTTTCCCCTCCTACTATTTATACTTTGTTTTTAATATTTCTAATAAGGGAACGCAGAAACGGCGTTTTAATTAAAATATTACGTTAAAAAAATTCTATGACCAGTATGAAAAATTCCCCGACTTTTTGCATGATCTCTCAAATTCCCTGACTTTCCAGGTCGTTGGACATAAAAAGTTTGGGAACAAATTGCTGAAAAAATTTGAATTTGAAAGTGTATTATTTGTTTAATTTCACATGTTTAATGAAACTGAAAATGTGAAATTAAATAAATAATATACTTTTAAATTAAAATTTACTTGGACAATCTATTCCCCAACTTTTTATGTTTACAGGGTTCCAACGACCTGGAAAGTCAGGGAATTTGGGAGATCATGGAAAATGTAGAAAACCATTAAATTGTTTACGACTCTATAGTAAAAACGATTCAACAATCTAACTTTAATAATCATTACATTCATAGAAATTATACGTCAGAAAGTTTTCGTAAATGATAGAATACCAAATTGCCAAAAATTACAATAAAAGTGTAAATCGAATCGAACCTTCACTCATTGGCAACTCCGTGGGATATTATATTGCTGAAAATGCATTTCAATGGATACATGAAAAAAGAGGATGGGAACTAAAAGATTTTTTTAGAATGATACATAACACTTTTTTTAATCAAAAAGATTTGAAAACTGCTGAAGGTTGTTTGTCAAAAAAATTATAATAAAATAAAAATGTACGTTGCTCAAAAGTACGAGTGGGCTAGAAATGGCTTCTCTTATACTTCTGGAAGGCACATGATAGGCATTCTTACTATTTGATCAAAATGTCATTACAAAAAGTTCTATTCCCTGAAACCAGAGTGGTTAAGAAAATGAGATCCCTTCTGTCACATTACAACGTATTGCAAGGCGAATTTGGAAATATTCAAAGTTCCTGCGTCACTAAAAAATTGGAAATGAAACATTTATTTCAGGACATTACAACTGTCCACGTTTAAAATTACAAATAAAATCCATAGCAATTCATTTCCTGTCACGGCTTATATTTTCAACCATTTCCAGAAATGGCTCGCAAAGACGCGAAGCATTAAAAATTCCCGATGTTACTAAGGCGCGTTGACTTGTTGAAAATGCAATGACTTGTTGAAGGAATGTCTGTACCAAATTTCACCTTTCAAAAGACAAAAACACGATAATTATGGCTGTTATAATTGCACATATCTAACAGAACACTTCTGCCATAAAAGGCAAATTTAATGTGTGGCTATGTGCAGTTTTGAACTTACATTCCAAGTATTTCGAGTATAATTCGAAACCCAAATTTGCACAGCGCATGGACTATATAAGCCAGAGCGAGAAGGTGAGGAGCAGCTTTTTGATAACAAGCTCCAGCCACGTCTTATCGCTGCTCATCCCCATCTAGCTCTGGCACCCCGGAAACCAAGCGGAGGATCCGAAGTTAGGATCAACCGATCCCTTGGATACGTAAATCAACCGATCTATTATCTGCACCTGAACCTCTAGAGTCGACATGTATTTTAAAACTAAATTAAAATATCATCTTACCAGGGTAATTATGAATCAGGTGTTCAACTAGGATTAATCCTTGCTTGTCCAGGTTCAATGCGGAATAACACAACGACAGCAGCTTTAGTATCTATAGCAAACCATTAAAGAAAGGTAATTATGTATTTACAATATATATAATATCATATCTGTAAATTCATCATTTGTTTTATCAGCCATTCATCATTGGCTAGGGAGATCCCTTTATAAGTCATTTCTAAATGTTTTACAGAATTAATTGCAATTGTTAAATCATCATTCTTTCTACCACATCGGTGGTATGACATCAGGTGCTTAAGATTGAACTAATTCCATGAATATCATCATTTTATTTGTTAGGCTTTGACATCTCAGAGTTATTATTTTCAAGTATGTATTTAATTTTGTTTCCTTCTCATACGATTTGGGAAAGTCCCATATTTTAGGTGTCACCATGGAAATTACATTATGTCTCTGCACAAATATTTAAAAAAACTTCATCATATGTAACGAATTTGGTTCACAATTCTGGGTCAAAATCTGTTTAAAATTACAATTGTTGGATGGAATGTCGTAGTGAAGATTTTTAGACAAAGTTAAGGATTTTACCCTAAATCTTAAAACAACTTGGAAATGCTCGCTCCCTACGCGCATTTTGGTATGTTTTCTCGCGCCCTCTCACAGGCATAATTCTCGCCCGCTTGAGCCCCTGCCTCGCGGACTCTTTCTCTTCTGGAGCATTTCTGCATGCTGGCTCTTCAACCGCCGGACAACCTATGGGACCCTCCTAGCGCCCGATATCATGCGACCTGGTGTCTCTTGCAATAGCTGTGCGTTACGCGCATTTGTATGCGATTCCGCACGTGAATAAAGATTTATCCTCCCGGAACGAGTTTGTCTTTCGTGCCGACCTCCAAAAGCTGTTTCAGTTTATTTCATTCATTTCATTAAGGTATTTTAACTGAAGCTAAAGGAGTTTCATTGGTATTAAAAAGTAAATATTCTGGATTTCAACTTACATTTAATGCTGGTGGTGAACATAATTTGGCAGCTGCATAGGAACATCTTATTATCATTTGGATGTCAGATGAATTGTCAGACGAACAGCGCAGCAACTGCTTTGCCAAAAGTTGCCAAACTTGCCAGTCTGCTGGCCAGAGATGAATTGCTTTGCAGTATGCCCTCTTCGCCAAAGGAACATCAGCCTACGGCGATACATTTTCAGCATTAGCAATTATACAACAAATTCGTGGCAACAATCAAACAAATTGCTGATTATCTGAAGAATAAATATTAAAGCCATATGTGCTGGGTTCAATAAAAATACACATTGAAAGAATTTTCTGAATTGAACAAATTATTGGTAATTTTATATTCGAATGACAGGCTGAAGTAAAGTAGTAGTACGTGTACGCTTCAGGCAAAAAATGCATTAAGTAATGTTCTGGCTATCAGTATCCAAGATATATGAAAACTCAGTATTGTTGCTTATCTTAGATTAAAATCGGCCAAGAAATCTCAACTTAAAACCAAATTGAATGCTTCTTAAAGACACGCACAACCATGGAAACAAATAAAATTGGTTAGTGTGATATCAAAAGCATTCTCGGAAATTTTCAAAACTTCAGAAAAAAGTGGCATTACCTCCAAAATAGCTTGGCAAGCTCTCAGATGAGCCACATCTAATCGAAATTCTTCATGTTTGTACCATGGCGTTAATTCGTCAACCGCAGCTGAAAGTAGACCACTATCTTCTAGAACCAGGCCCAAGGCACTTAGAGCAAAGACGCCTTGCACACACGTAGGCTTCATTTGAAAGCTAATTGCATAAAGAAAAAATATGAATATCATATACAAGAACAAAGCTAGTTCTTTTTTACTTTTTGGCTTTGATCGAGGTTAATTTCATTAACGCAAGAAAATTGCAGAAAACAAATCCCATTTAGAATTTCAAGCATCACAATAAAATAGCTTCACGTGGTCATCTTTAAGGTTATCAAGACCAACAATGATCCAAATGAATGTGGCAAGATTTTATTTCAAATTTACGCGAATGGATATTTGTTCTAACTTCAAATAAGCCCGTGTGGTCCAAATTCGCATGAAATGATAGTTTGTCAAAATTCACGTGAACGAAAAAATCACGTGCATTTCATCTAATTGAAATTCACAGTTGGCCCTCATATTTGGGGCTCATATGAAAATAAATATGTTCCACATTCAAACTGAATGACACTGCATTTCTTCCATATTGACATGAGAAGTTATTTGTTCCAAATAATGAATGGAGAATTTTGGAATGCGTGTGCCTTATGTGCATCTAGCTTGGCATCCAACATGGCGTGCATGTTGGCAACTTATTATTGCATTCTGTTACAATAATCCACACTGTATCTTAGTAATAAGGTCGTTCTTTATTAAACAACTGCCTCTGCCAAAAATTCCTACAAATCACAAATAACAAAGTCAGTGTGATTGTACAAAACCATACTTGCCTTTGAAACAGCAGGCTTTTGGCTTCTTCAGGACCTTGCAAAAGATACGCCATTGATGCCATGGCAACAAACAGATGGGGTTTTTCTTCTTCAGCAGATGCCAGCTGCATAGCTGACACATAAGCTACATCAAAGATTGAAAGGCAGTTCAGACAATGACATTGACCAGACCTAGCCAGCATCTTATCATCCTACCAGCACTGCTTTCTTGCCAGCGTTCCATTTGCTGAAGGGATGCTGCAAGTCCATATTGATTGTAAAAGTCCTTCACCTTGACACATAATGCCTCGTCAGTTGACAATTGAAATTTTCCCAATTTTCTGCAAATCAAAATAATTCATATTGGACAAAATAACGACTTGATGACACTGACCAGAGGCGGATTTGGACATCTGACACGGCAATGGTCCGGTTACCAGTCAAGAGCACCTCCAAAATATAACGTTTACGGAAACATTTGCGGATTTGGTATCATACAAAATACACTGTGATATGGTGTTATCTACGGTCGGGTTTTTCAAAACCCGTTGCATATGACATGCCATTGCTATTTTTTTTGAAAACGCATAACTGATGATCAATGCTTTTTTTAAAAACAAATCTTGTTTTTTTCTTAAAGAATTTGGACATGTGTTTCAAGAAACTCCTCTCATGGCTTTCCTTTAAATGATAGCCTAAGACAAAATTTTCCAAATTATGTCTTAAATTTCACTTCTGGCATCTCTTTATGAATTCCTTAATTAGCAATATTGATAAACAAACATTTATAGAAAATTGGGCTAGAATCTATCATTTGTGATGAAATTTTAAAAAAAATTGTTTAATGTATTAATAATCTGTCATTTTGCTTAAAAACATTTCAATCTCACACAAAAAGTGTCCTTAACCAACTAACCTTAAAACCCTAGAAAGGTTACAATGCACAGCATCCGAAGTTTCTATCGAGGCTTCAGTTTTGAGCAGTTTAGCAGCACTGGAAAACCCAAATAAAAAATTAAAAATACAAATTAGCGAATAATTATTCACCATTCGCCAGAGTAAAGGGTAATGATGGCTTGGCTGTATCGGGGCCAGGCCATCCCCTCCCGGGTCCAACCTCCCATGAGCTGGTGTCAGTCCAAAAACTCTTGGAAGACCGTGGGAAGTATCATACATGTAGTATTGTTTGATACTGATGTGATCGTGAACAGCATTTTTTCTTAAGACTATTTCAAAATGACAGCTTAAAACTTTATTGTAACACTTTCCTCATTTATTTATAAAAATAACTAAATGTTTTGTCTTTATACTCTCTATGCATTGCCTCAAACTTATCATAAATGACATAAAAGTGTTCTGAATATGGTCAGTAATGTCCGAACATGCAAACTTACTAAACAACCCAGAGTCCACACACTAGCACATGGAGCCCTTACCTCTGAAATGTTGCTTCGGCACTGAGTAAAAGGTTCTGCCTCTCAAGGAGAAGCCCTAACATGTTGTAGGCGCATGGGTCATCTCTGATGATGTCTACAAAAGAAAGTAATTGAAGTTAATAAACAGATATGTAAAACAGAAATCTGCTTGAAGTCAAGGCAACACAAATAATTCATTGTATGGAATGTCCTTGAAATGTCTCAGCAAGTTTTCATTCCTCTTGTGTACCTGGTGACTGAATTTACAAGACAATTCATTGAAATTGGGTTACCCGAATAACGTTTCAGACAATCAGAAGCTAAAACAATGGCGTCCATTTTTCCAGAGTTGAACTCGCATGGAAGGTCATCAAAAGTGTTCAACAAAGTTGAGCACACCCAGGATCCGTATCCGAGGTACCCCTCCATCTAGAAAACAAATCGGCTTCCATCACACTTCCGTTAATTTACAATTCAATAGCATTTTTACCAATTTACTTTCAAAATTGAAAACAGCAAAGAGAATGCTGCTGTGAAATTTTGGGAAACTAACTCACAAAGTAGTTATGATTAAAGGAATACCATTCTATTAGAGAATTTTTGGAAAAAAAATAATGAAAACGTTAAGATTTTTAAAGTATTTACATGCAATATTTGTTTTTAAAAAATCTTAATAACGAATTACCTAGGAAACTCGTTCAAAACTGTTTTTGGGAAATTAAAAGTCGAAGGGATCGTCGTACGCAAAATTTAGTTATAAACAATAAATTATTTAAATGTGTTTTCACTAAAATGCTTGGCTTGTAATTTTTGTAATACCTTTAAGGACAATTTCAAAATATTTCTTAAGAAATTTTAGAAAATCCATTGCTTACGTGAGTACCAATGTAAGTACAGTGTCTAAATAGGTCCATCGCATCCGAATGTCGTATATTTTCAGCAATAATAGCCTTGAAAAATGCATCAATATTCAATATTACATACAAATGACACATACCCATTGTGTTCATACGTCTACTAATAAAATGAAAAACACCGACGACTGCGCAAATAAATAACTGATGATTACCCTCACTAATACTGATTGTAAAAGCACAACCTTTGGGTGCAAGTCTGTAACGCTTAAGTCAATAAAGTTTTGTTACCATTTGCAATCTGCTTCTAGTGTCGTTCTTTGCAAACGATCCACTGCGCGGACCCGATCTGATGCGACAGAATCGGATAAGTCCGGATCCTCAGAAACATTTCCCTAGCCCGATGTGCTTTTGCGGACTTGTTCAGTTCGGGCATGCGGAACCTCAATAAGTTATCCTCCCTATCGGAAGGTTGACTTATAGTAGGCCTAGTGGGTAAACCGGCATTGCATGCAGGGTGTTTCTAAAGAACCGATGAGGTGAATTTTTTGTTACCTGGCCAAGCCAACTGTTGATATAAGATGGTTCAATCGACTGGGAGATGGCAAACGTTTGATTGGCCAACTATTCAATCAAGGATATTTAGGGCCAATTTCAAATCACGAGAACATAGTAATGCAGACAACTCACTTTATCATTGCCATTCACCAAGTAAAGCACGCCGAGGTTGCTCCAAGCCAAATGATTCTGAAAAGTACAAATTTTGTTGGGCTTAACCAACCATTCTATTAACAAGTTTAATGTAAAATCAGCACATTCGGTTAAAGCCAACACATAAATTAACGAATAACAAATTACTCTTTTCACACATATTTTGAAAACTCGCAACTGTAGGGCCTATTGTTTAATTATTTTAGCATTTCTAAAGCAAGACATTTGAGATATGTTAACAACTACGGTGCTCAACGAAAAAATTCCTAACAGAGTCACTAAACAGGTCAAGTCTGGAACCTAGGATGGATAGCTTGTTGTAAGTCAGCTGTTTTACAAAAATGGCAGTGCAAAAACTCACAGTACTTTTCTTGAGGCCAACAAGAGGTTTGAAAACAAATTATTTCAAAACTTTCAGGATTTATCAAAAGGCCAAATTAAAAGCATTAAGAGGCTTTAAAATACATTTGTTATAAATTGAAGTCCAGTTTTTCCAAATAACTTGGTATCCAATATTAAGTCGAAATATTTGAAGAGAAACTGACTTATTATTTGGTTATAGGCCTGAGAGATTATTTTGTTATTTATTTATACATCTTATAAATTTGGCCAACAACATTGACATCATAACCAATTTTTTTTCGAAAAACAGGAAAACATTTTCCGCAAAACTTTAATAATATTAGATAATCCTTTCTCTATGTTAAAAATTAAAGATATTTATAAGTTAGATATTTTGTAAAATATTCCCCACTCCTTCACCGATTATAATTTATAAATGATATTTATGAAGAATTACTTAGAAGCAATTATCACCATTCAAATGTTAACACAATTTATTTGTAATAAAAAGCAGAAAAAATTAGACTACAACCAACTAAACATCATACCTGACAGATAAATTTGATCAATTATTCCAGGGTTTTATAAAGATATTGTTTTAATAGATTAAATTATAAGATACTGTGTATTTTACAAAAATATACCCCACGACACTTTGGTCTAAACATTTTTTAAAAAATGCCAAAAAAATGGATCCTACAAGAACGATAGCACTAAAATTAATATCTATGGCATTCACAGAAAAATACAAGAAAAGTGTAATGAAGCTAAAGCTGAGTATAATATAAGCTAAAATACAACTTCCAAGGCCCTTTTAATAATATCTGAGATTTCAATGTTTAGTTAAAAGAGCGTAAAACTCACGTTTGCATCCAACGAGACCGCCGATATAAAAGCATGCTGCGCGAGGCTGTACTTCTTGAGCTCTAAATTTTAAATCGGAAATAAAATCGTTAGCGCATTCAACATCTATCTAAAGTCCACTTTACACTTTCCCGATATATGCCATGCTCCCACAATTGTAATCACGTACTAAAAGCAACTCATTTCATACCAGGTACTGCGGCAATCACTCCTAATGCATTCCAATGAAACGAACTTTCTCTGTTTGCGGCCACAGCCTTCTTCATGGCGGCCAAGCTAGCCTTCAGGCTGCGAAGCTTCCGATCCTTGTCCAAAGATACTGATGCTTGGTAATACGCATTGAGTCCTAAATCATGCCACAGGCTAGCGTTGTGCGGTGAAAGGCGAATTGCTTTCAGGAAGCATCTGATGAGCAATGAAAGGAAATGAAATTAATTTCTTTAATAAACGTCACATGATGGCATCGTGACGATTAATACCTCTCTCCAAGTTCCAGCACTTGTTGCTTGCCAAGAACGCAAACATCTGATGTCAGAGAAAGGTCATTCATTAAAACAGAAGGCACTTGCATCGCGACGACATCAGCGGGCATCAGCCCTGGTAGTGTGCAAGCATCGCCAAGACATTTCCAGACACAAGTGAAGTCTGCATGTTCGGCTACAGCTCTATAAAAGAAAGAACACCAAACCTGACTATAGCTCCGTAGAAACGCTTTGCGGCTTTTCGGACCAAGCCTTCGTTAGTGCGCTTAATGTGGAGTTGATTTACCTGGATAATAAAACTAAGATGGCTTCGCACAACGCCAATGCCTTGGCACTGCAGGAGTGCTTCAGGTATGTTTTGGCTTGCGCTAGATACGATTCCCCAAGACCTGAAAAATCATCCACGTATGACAATATGACACTTTCATGATACACAACATATATCTAAGGATGGCTAGAAATCACTTAATCAACACCATCCTGTGATAAATGGACATTTAACAGCAAGTTTTAGATGTCAGGACAAAGAGTTGAGATTTTAGAGCAAGGCTGCAAGACCCAAGCGTTATTAAAGAATGAAACAAACAAAAATACAAATGGAATAGTGAATTACCTTTCAGTGCAGGCATGTAATCAGACACTAGTTCTGCTATCTGGTTAAAATATGCCGCAGCCTCTTTAAAGAATCCCAGCGCCAATTTTATGTTGGCTGATCTGGATCGAGATTGAATGACAAAATAAGACGAAAATTACAAGGAAATTAAACACGACTGCAAATGGCCTCAAGGATAGCATATAGATTTATAAAAATTGTGGTTCAACTTACTGATATATGCAGTACAACAACTGCAGGTTGAGCTAAAAAAGAAAGCAGCATGAAACTATAAATAAAATTATCATATGTTTGCATAACATGTATAACTCGAAAACACATAACG
Source organism: Rossiulus vilnensis (assembly GCA_034700785.1). Taxonomy (NCBI): domain Eukaryota; kingdom Metazoa; phylum Arthropoda; class Diplopoda; order Julida; family Julidae; genus Rossiulus; species Rossiulus vilnensis. Next base: position 10,419 of record JAQIXS010005582.1, read on the forward strand.
ATAAAATATAGGCCCCTTTTTCAACCTGCTTTTTGTGTTTTTTTGTAATCGGTGCAATGCACTGGAATGCGATAACAAATCATGGATTTTAGTTTGAATTTCTATACATAATTTTTTAAAGAAAATGGCCAAATATTTTTGAAAAACAATTAACTCAGACAGATTCTAACCTACATTTAAATGCTACACAGTGAAAATTTACCAATCATCATATATTTTAGGCTCCATTTTGGATATAAAATTTGATTTTTTCAGCCTTTAATCAACACTGTATTCAACAACAAAAAACAATCATAAATCATGGATTTCATTACATATTTTGAAATGCTTCTACCTTGCCAAAACCTGGTTCATCATCGTGGGTTTTCAATTGAAGATTACATTTTGTGAATTAAATTTGTTGTTATTAATTTGGGCCTGGCTGGCCTTCATTGGAAGCTTTACCTGTTTTACTTCAACTCTTATATCTATAATTGAATAGATACGTGGACCATCAATTGCCATGTTTTAAACACAATTTTACACACGTCTATTTCTAAATTTGTGCGTATCATAAATTCAAGCTAGGAACAAACACGCAGTATTAGGGCATCTACATCTTTTTAAAAATTGCTTTTTGTATTACTACAATATAACGAAATAATCCTTCAATACTGAAATTGTTAAACATTGAATAATACATTTAAAATCCACAACATCTAGACGTTTTTTTTCAAAAGACGGAGACGACCTCAAATTACCAAACTTCATTATTTTCCTACCACGAGTGCCCTTTGAAAAGCTCTCAGTGCACTGGTGAGGCTTCCGCGCATCAAATATGCTTCACCCAAACACTGCCAGCATTCGCTATAACCGATCGAAAAATAAAACATCAGAACCCTTATTTGATGCATCACAGAGAACATGTTGTTCCACGAACCCGTCCTTGGAGTCAGCCCGTAGAGCACACTGGAAAGCTCGGATGGCCCCATTTGTGTCATTCGTCCTGATCAGCGACAATCCAAGCCTAAGTGATGCCCACTTGGGACTAAAAGGTGAAAACCAAACAGCAATCAATTTAACCAATTTGATTTAGGGCTTCATCAAACTGAAATAAACTAAACTAAACAAATTAATTTCACCAAATTCCACACCAGCCTTACAGCTAGCGAGCAGACTGGCATTGCGTCAAGAGTCAATAGTTACATCAATGTTTCCCAAACTTTGTCATCCAAAATTAAAATCTAAGTTTAACAACTTGCCTTCAACAGAAATACTGTGGTTATTTCGAGTAAAAACTGTAGTTTTAAGCCATAAGCAAGCTCATCGTGCAAAATATTCAGCTGTGAATTTTAACTTCAACCGCTCATTATAATTGTTAAATTTATTTATTTAAGTGGCGAATTACGTGTCCAGTAAGGTTTCAACCTTATTCAAAACCTTTTTAACCTTTTTTAATTATAAAAAATGTTAAGAGATTCGAAAAACAAAGTAGTGAAAAGCTAATTTAGGGTGTCACATAACAGCTTTTTTTAAAAAAAATATATATATAAATAAACAGGACATTTTTGAAAGCATAAACAAAAGCTAAAACGCTGTTGAATGACCAATTTTATGTAAAGGAAACTACATTTAGCATTTATAATAAGCATGATTAAAGGTAATTTCAGTGTATGACACACTAAATTGCGACTTTATGCTTTTGCAGATATTCTACGGCAAGATTTTTGCCGTTCTTAGTTGGTGTGTGATTTGTCTGGTTAATTCCGATAACGAACGACTCTAGCCTGCTAACTTTTAAAGTTTGGTGGTCGATTTATAGACGTCGACCAGCTTTTCTTAGAGGGACTAGCGGCGCTTGCTGCACGAGATTGAGCAATAACAGGTCTGTGATGCCCTTAGATGTCCGGGGCTGCACGCGCGCTACACTGAAGGAATCAACGT
>JAQIXS010005583.1:0-12334 GCA_034700785.1 Rossiulus vilnensis
GACCTTTTGTACTGCCAAAGGCACCAAGGTTGCCCAAAACCTATTCTACTTTCCGAGTTAGCAAAATTTCCGAGTTATGGAGTTCCGAGTTACGGAGAGTTGACTGTATTAGAAAAAAAATTACCAAATTTCAAATTTGTTTCTTTTGGAAATTTGCTTCCCATTTGGGAAATTTTGAGGACTGTCCCAAATTGTAAGGAATCCTCGTGTTTGAAGAAAATTTATGGTGTAAAATTAAAGAATTTAAGAAAAAAAATTTTTTAAATAATCCTTAAAAGCTGTTTCAGTTTTTATTGTAAAAACGTTTTCGTGTGCAGGGCAATGTTATTTTTCCTGCAATTGCTCGGATTCTCATCTGACGGTTATTATTTATTTCAGGTCAGCTTGGAAAGGCACCAGCCGCAGTCGAAGACAGCCTGCCCGCGCCTGCCGCTGCGGCCGCGGTTTCGGACGACGATGAAGAGGACGTGACGGAAATGCAGGCGCGGCTAGAGGCACTGCGTAGCTAAGTGAGGGGCAAACGCGGGTGTGTTCGTGTGTTGCTTTTTTCCACAAAAAAAAACAGACTTAGTTTTACTTTTTGTTGTTGTTGTTGCTGATGCATAATTTGCGCTCGCAAAGCCCGCCCCGAGAAGACGGAAAACGTCGAGGGTTTCGCCGAAACGTACTTTAAAAGTGTAAATTTCTCTGCATTGAGGTCTTTCATCCCCCGGACGTTAACACGAAAAGAAGGAAGCGTTGAACAGATTCATCACAAAAGTTCCTATGAAATCGCTTCTGGGGAAACTGCGCATCGTCCGAGCAAAAAAGCCGAATTTACAGAAATATGCAAATTTCGTAAAATGTTTTCAATTTCTTTCCATTCGAATATTCGAAATGACCGATTTTTTTTTTGATTTTCTGAAACACCGATATTCGTGAAAATAAACTTTTAAAAAGTTTGTTGACTTTGGCACATTATTTGCCAAAAAAAAAGAATTGGTTTTGTTTTGGCAAATAAAGAGCAATATCCTGAGAAATAGAATTTTTGCAACTTTGGAAACCGAGCACAAAAACCACAGGTAGTTTTCGAGAAATAGAGAATAGTTTGGAGATTTGGCAAAGGAAGCGACAAAATTTGTATATTTTTGGATCTAAACAAAGAATGTTCGTTTGAGATATCGAAGGATAAAGTCTTGATATTCGGAAAATTTAAAAAGTTTGACCCGATAGTTTTTTGCAAAAATATGTTGCGGTCATTTGTCGTGAAATTTCAAATAAGGCATATGAAGAAATAAGAATACCAAAATATTTCGTATTTTTCGACGCATGTTGGACGATGATTTTTTGCACGAACGGAAGAAAGATTATCCCCCCCCCCCCCCCCCTCTTCTCCACTGTAAAATAAAGGCAGGTTTTACACGTTGAATTTATATATTTTATCGCGATGATCAATATTGTTGAAATGAAAAAAAAAGAATAGATGACAAATTATAATTTAATAAACTACGATGGTTATCAACGGCTGCTCGTTGACGTCTCTCGTTTAATGGATTTTCTAGCCACCCAACGTACAGGTGCAGCTGGTGTCCGGAAGTTGGCAGAAGTGAGTTTTCTACTTTGCTGCTGGTGTCCGGAAGTGAAGTACGACCGATTGGATTGAAGATTCACAAACATTCACATAACCCGAATTCACTAACAAGCTGAAAATTGAGTCCAGGCAGTTATTGAATTTTTCATGGACCGAATTGTAGGCGTGCTTGAAAAGTCTTCGATTGAGATTTTGTTTGTGAAAATCCATCGGAATCAGTCGTTCATCATGAAACTAATCACGGCTGAACGACTTTTATCTGTTCTGATACAGGGTTCGCGCGCACTTGGAAAAGCAGGTGAAGTCAGGGTGATAGTCGAAGAAATCTCTTGTAACTATGCACTGACGTTTGAGCAGTCGTATTCTGAAAACAATTGTTTTATTTTACTGAAATGAAACGCAATTGCCTAGAAATTACTAGAGCTGCAAAATGACAGGTAGATGTTTCTGGATGTTTCCGTTTGGTGTCTTTTGTTGCAGAATTTATTTTCAGAAAGCCAGGGAAAGTTACTCGGGTCGGTCAGTGAGAAACGATTTTGCGAATTATAAGCACGAACGGCGTGATATTAGCAATTAATTTGACATGTTCACTTTATTTTTAGTTATAAAAATGATAAAAATTAAATAAAAAACTGAAATAAACACATTTCATGCGTTTTTTGTAGTGATGTTTGGTTTCGTCCACTCTGTTAGATGTTATGTGACAAGAAAGCTAAGTATTTTTAGCAAAATTTTTGCAAAAAACATGTCTGATGTAAACTTGTATGTAGTGATGTTTGATTTTTGTCCACGTGTATAGGTATTTTATGATAAGAAATGTGAATAATTTTTTGATAATTGAAATTAGAATGAGCTGAAACCAATTTTTTTTTACCGTTCCCGTAATGTTTGTCGTTTTTTTCAAATCGTAAATGAAAATTACCTCGTTCGACATTTAAAATTAATTTGAAATTTGGATTTGGTGGGAGCGTTTGAAATTGTCCGTTGATTGACGCCTTTTCCGAAGGGGCCTCCGAAATGAGTGAATCGCGGCGCACGTGCGTCACTCCGTCTAGTGTGGGACGATGTTTCGCCTTGCGTGGGATGGGATCCGTAAAGGAGCCAATAAGAGCGCTGGTGCTCCTCTCCGGCCGTCGCCGTCCAATGGTTTTCAAATTTGACCGGATGCCCGGATGTTTGGGCCCTGGGGTTTCTGGAAATTCGTTCTACTATATTTCCTATTCTATTCTCTTGTGGCATTCGAATCTCTGCTGAGCTGAGTGTCGGTCGCATCGCTCGGACTTTCGTTTGTGCGTGGTGGTTTTTTTTTTGCTTTTCATTTCGTTATTTTTGTTCCGTGTCTACGATGACGCCGACGGCTTTTTTCGCCTTCTTCGCGATTCTGGCGACCGTCGCCCGAGCTGCGGAATGTGAGTAGCTTTTGAAGCATCATTGGCAATGCGATGCGCAGCAGCAGCAGCAGCACACCCGGTCGGTCCTCCCGCTTGGCCTTGGCCTCTCCATCCCCCCATCCCGGTCGCAACGGAATGCGGGCGCGACAGACTGTTGATTCGCAACGTTATTTTTATTTCAACAGGCGGTAGCGTTCGAAAAATACAAGACGGAAAATTCCGCTGCCCGAAACCTTTATTAGTTTGCTCGGAAAATCCTGAAAATTCGAGAACGTTCCGAATCGGTATTTTGAGAAAAAAAAAATGGCGGATTCGAACGCGTCGCTCGTGCTGGCGTTCGACAGTTTCGAATTGTCGAACGCTCGACTTTTTATTTAGTGAATAATGCGCTTTTAAATTTTTTGTTGTTGTTATTGTTGATGTTTTTGATTTTTTTTTGAAAAAATTGCGTCTTTTTCGCGATATTGTTACACATTTAAAAAAAAGAAAAAAATGACAGTTAAGGCGTTTTTTTTATATATATATAAAGAAAAAGCTGAGTTGGAAGGAAAAAACGAAAACGTGCTGGTTGTGAAGTGTTCCTATGTTTCGTATATTATTGAACTTCCCATATATTCCTATATTTCACAAATGTATCCTGTTTTATTCCTATATTACAAAACAAATTCTATTTTTTTACCTATATTTCGCGAAAAAATCCTATTTATTCCTATATTTCACAAAAATTCCTATTTCGTACCTATATTAGACAAAAAATCCTATTTTTGTAACCTATATTTCACAAACGTTCCTCTTTCCCCCCCCCTATATTTCGCGAAAAATCATATTGTTTACCTATGTTTCACAAAAATTCCGGTTCTCCCTCCCCTCCTATATTTCACAAATTTTTCTCCTATATTACCCAAAAAATCTTATTCATTCGTATATTTCATCAAAATTTTTTCCTCCTCTAATATTATCACAGTATCCTTAAAACAAAGTCAAATTTTGTTCAAAACCAATGATATATCAGATTACACACACCAAAGAAAAAACTGAAAGAAGCGAAAGCAATTCACGTGATTTTTTTAAAAAAAGCTGAGAAATAACTGAACCGAAATCACACGATTCGCGCAGTAAAAATGCAGCCAAAAACAAATGAATTTAAAATATATATAGCCTACATTTATGAGAAGTAGCGAATATGCAATCCGAATTTAGAAATGAGGATTTGCATTAACAATTCAAAAAAAATATGAAAACATTCGTAGTCCTCCCTTGCAGTTTTCAAATATGCTTATTATAGGCTACCTTTTCTGTAAAAAAAACTCAAAAGTTTTTACTATATTTTGACTCAACTCTGCCCTCCCCCCCTCCTCAATCATTCCTATATAAAGATGACTCCATACTGCTTTACAGCCTGAACTTATAATAAAATCGTGTTTAAAAAATCGGTCCAAAAGCTAAAACGTAAAAAAAAATGTAAATTGAAGTAGCGCACATAGGCGTAGGTCACTGGGTGAAAACCAAATGTTAAATTAATGATTAACAATCCAAGGTCAAAAGTACGCTCCCAACGTGAAAATCGTTTTTGTGCGTATATGGAAACGTGCGAGTCATAAAATTCAGTCAAAATGCATCGAAAAATAAATTTTATTCGGAGTCAAACTTATCGAGTCGTTTGAATATTAAAATTATTTGAGCGGCGTGGTCAGACAGGACTTCGTTTTGGTCACCCTAATTTTTTTGCGTGGTGAGTTTTAAAGTTTACATGAGACTATTGTAAGTTAGTTTTTAATCCGTTTCGTTTCATTAAGAACGACTTTTATCCAAAAATTGTGTCCAGAACGTGTGGATCATCCCAATCGGAAGAAATAACCCTTCAGGTATTTTAAATTATTTAGCACTCGTGATTTGGAAAATAACATCTGACCCTAAATTTTTTTATGGTCGTTTTCTTAAACTGAACGCAAAATAATTGCGAAATGATGCGTTTATTCCTGAAACATCATTTCAGGCGTTATTCGTTTAATTTTGTTCTAATGTTATTACTTTTTTTTGACATGAACATTGTATTCAATTTCAATTACAATAAACAAACCTTTATAACCAGCCGTAAGGGCAGGCATCCAAAACATCCTATAAATCCTGTATTTCCCACCTTTTTTGTTTAATTATCCTACATTTTCCTATATTTTATCGAAATATTCCATGTTTCAATCATTTTATGAAGTCATTATTCACGTTTTCTTAGATTTTGACAAATTGCAGGTATTTTATCAAAATATCTAATGTTTTCCTGGATTTGATCAAAATATCCTGTATTTTAAGCATTTTATGAAGTTATAATTCACGTTTTCTTAGATTTTGACAAATTGCAGGTATTTTATCAAAATATCCAATGTTTTCCTGGATTTTATCAAAATATCCAATGTTTTCCTGGATTTTATGAAAATATCCTGTATTTTAAGCATTTTATGAAGTCATTATTAACGTTTTCATCGATTTTGACAAATTGTAGGTATCTCGCATTTCCTATATCTTTTCCTTTTTAAAACTTTAAAAACAGTGCTTAGACATTTTACCGTTTTCCTGTATGTGTATTTTAAAAACGCTATATGTATATATTTTCTTCAAATGATTGCATTTTTGATTTAATTGTTATTCGATGCTACGACCATACGTTGAGTCAACCACACTTGTTGTTTGGCGGAAGTTTGTTCTTGACTCATTTTTGTTTGTTTTCCCCATGTGTTTTTTTTTAAATTTTTTTTTTAAAATTTCGGTTAGTCAGTCAGCAACTATAACTGGTTGTAGCCGCTCGTTTGGGCTCAAGGACTAATTTTTCTTTTTTCGCGAAGTACCAAAATTCAGGTGAATTGTTTTGATTTTTCAATTCCGAGGCGAAACTGGTCGTGCAAAATTGCGAGACTAAAACCGAATTGAAACTGGACTGAACTGGACGATTAGCTTAATGCAGAAGTATAGTCCATGGTGATCAACTGATTTCTTTTAACTTAATTTCAGTCGGTTGTTTGGCTACACGTTATTCCGGATGATTAGTATTTATTCTTGTGAATTTAATCGACCATTTCCTAATATAATAAAATGTGTTTTTTTAAAAAAAAAAAGATTTAATCTGTAGGGTGTCGGAAGTCCTTGAAAATGTCGTATAGGCAAGCAGGAATGGGTTTCAAGGACGTTGTGCCTTGAAAAGACATCAAATTCAACCTGAGATTTATTTTTATGACTTCTTAAACATCGTTTAAATGCCGTTAAATAGCAGCGTATTAAAATCCTGGACAACCTGGAATAGTCAGGGAATTTTGAAATACGTTGATACTGATTTATTTTTTGATTTACTTCTTTTGAAATAACAACTTACGAAAAAAAAGTCAATAATTTTGACATTATTCACCTATTTTCATGTATTGAATATATAATTTACCAATTTTCTACCGTTTAGGCATCAAAAAGTAACTGACTTTTATAAATCCGTGTTTTTAATGGCATGGAAATTTTTTATTGATATTTAGTAAATTCACTACAGCAGCAAATCCAGTAGGCAGTTAATTGTCAATTACTTAATTAGTTAATTGGTTAATTAGTTATTTGTCAATCAGTCCTGTATTGAGTATTTAGAAAAAAACAGGTCATGGAAAATTTATTGAATTCAGTGAATTCACTACAGCAGCAAATCCAGTAGGCAGTTAATTGTCAGTTATTTAATTAGTCAATTGTCAATCAGTCCTGTATTTACTATTTAGAAAAAAAAATAGGGAGTTCCTCTTTTACGGCTGGTTGCACCATCGTAGGTTAAATGAAAGGTTAGCTAACCGGGTGTTACTTTTAACCACAAGTTAACTTTAGGATTTACAGGGTTTTTTAACTGTAGGGGTTTTTAACCCGTGATATTGTTAACATGGAGATAGCCTCATGTCGCAGTTAGGAATTCTGGGAAAATTTCATTAGTTTTCAAACCTACCTGTTAACTAAGTGTTTGGTTAACGCTAACCCATTTATTATTTTTGTCTTCTTGCATTATTTCATTGAATACCAAAAAGAATAAGGAAGGAAATAAAGCGTCCTAAAAGTATTATATTTTGGGGAGAAAAAAAATCCCTAAAATTTAATGTAAAAAAGTCCTAAAAATTTATTTCTGCGAGCTACCCTGTAATAATTAATATTAATCACGAAAAAGTTTGTTTCAAATTTCCGTTTTTAGTTTTCCACGGTATCGGTGAAATTACATTGTTTTTTGTGCGCTTCTCAAACGCCGTTTTCGTAAACAATGAGAAAAAACAGGTTTTGTTTTCGAAATTAATCGATTGTTAATTAAGAGTTGGAGGATTGGAGGAAATTGGCTTTTTTTTTTTTTTTCACAGACTGCGTTCGCAAACAGGCAGGGGCTGCTTTTTAATTAATTACTACCCAATCTCTTTCCACGAATTCAATCGTTTCGTAAAATTGCGAAAATTCTCGGTAAAAATCGATTAAGGTTTTAAAAAAAATAAAAAATAAAACAAATTAAAGATGCGGGAAATTCTATCGAAAATATCGTCGAGATCCTTCCTCTTCGGTTAAAAGATGAACGGTTAGTCAGATGGGTTTGTTTTTTCAAATTTTAATAGAAACCCTGGCGTGCCTCATTTATTCTCATACCTCGTTTTACGGCCTGATAGAGGTTCCTATGCATAGGAGGGTGGCTGTAAAGCGAAATGCCGTAAAACGAAACTTTTTTTTTTTTTTAATGTACGAAAGTTACGAACCTTACGCGTACATGCGATCGAATATTACATTGGATACGTTCCAAATCTCATCAACAATGAATTAGATAATCGCTTCAGCTGTTGGCTTAAACTGTTTCAATTTCATTTAATTTTAAAGTAATTTTGCATTTAATAGTTTTAAAAGTGCGAAGCAAAATGGATGAATAAAAGTACTTGTTATAATGTTGTTGGATAGCCTAGTCTGAAGATTACCCTGGAGAAAAGATCGGTATGTGATTCTCTACTGATGCCGGTATGGTTATATACTGATATCAGGTATAAACGTAGTGATATCAGTAATTCTGTATCCTACTATATATATACTGGTTTCTGGGACTGCCGATATCAGTATGCTTAGTGATATTAGTATTATAGTGTTTTTTTGTGACTGCTAATATCAGTATTGTTATTGATATCATTATTATAGTGGTTTTTTGGAACTACCATTATCAGTATGCTTTGTGATGTCAGTGTTATAGTGGTTTTTGAGGACTAGTAATATCAGTATGCTTAGTGATCACATTTCTGTTACAAAATGGCCGCAGCAGTGAATGAAAATTGAAAGTGAATGACCGTAATAATTCATTCTGTATTTGTTGTTGAAAAGAATCCCATATTACCTACGTTTTTTTTTTCTTCGAAAAAAATGGCCGGGTTATGCATGTATTATGCGTGTGAAATCGGGAATGTTTTGATATTCAAACTTGATTCCACCCAAGAAATAATTAATGTGGGCGGCCATCTTGATTTTCTTTTTATTTAAAAAAAAATAATGGAACGGTGCATTCCACGGTTGCCATGGCTACGTTTGCCGCCGTGTCCACGTGCGTAAGGGGGACGCTCCACGTGACCCGCACGTGGAAAATTTGAAAAATCTTTTGAAATTGAACTTTTTATTTTGAAACAGTTTGAAATGTGAAATTACTTTGAAAGTAAGACGACGAAAACTGTACGTGTGTTTTAAAAACGTTGTTTGAACGTGTCGGAAATGCGACGCAAATTCGATTACGCAAGTTGATGATTCATGAATACTGATGCGGATTAACTGGCCTACGCGCATTTCGGAAGACCTGGAGTTGCGATTTTTTTTTGTGTTTTTATTACTACGTTTAATTCTGGTTTTGGGTTTTGAAAGGAATTGTTTTTACGACGGTCGCTCGTCCCTGCTGGCCAGCCAGGTTTCAGTTTCTGTCAGACGTTGTCGACGTGTTGCGACAGCGTTGTTGCCATTTGATCCGATGAAATAAAATAAGTGTTTACAAATAATGTAATAAAAATACCGTCATCGACTGAATTTGAATGGTAAGACTCCCTTTTATAATAATGCGAGCGATGAATGTTGTCATCGCGGGACCACGTTCAACTTTGGGGAAATTGCGAAGTACGAAGTACAAAGTGACAAGAATGCGGGGTTTTTTTTATTGGCCTGTAAAGATACACCCTGTCGACTGTGTTATCGAGAAACCCTCTGGTTTCAACTAATAAAAATGAAAGCGTACAGTTGGCACAACGGTAAATTACACGAATTTGCAGAATTTGAAGTGGTTAAAATTTTTTTTATATATATTGCAGATATTTTTATTTGAAGAAAAAATAAATGGCACGAACTGAAAGGATAAGTGGAAAGCTTAGTGTGATATCATTATTATAGTGGTTTTGAGGACTACTAATATCAGTATGCTTAGTGATATTAGTATTATGGAGGTTTTTGGGACTACTAATATCACTATGCTTAATTATAATAGTATAATACGTGATTTTGGGACTACTTATATCAGTATGCTTGATGATATCAATTTTATGGTGGATTTTTAGGACTACTAATATCGGTATGCTTTGTGGTATCACTACATTTTTTTAATACTAATGTCAGTATCAGCATATGATCAGTACGATATATATATATATGTGCTTGTTACACTGATCTTTCTACCAGGGCTGTTTGTTGAAAATTGTTTAAATTATGTTGGTCAATGATCACTGTTTCATACGAAGTGAACAATGAGGGGGAGAAAGAAGGAGGAAATATTGGGAAACTTTTGTTTACCACGGTGATTTTTAATGGAATTGAAGGAGCGGCCGTTAATCTCGAGTCGTAAAAATTGGGAAATTCAAAACCTGGGGGATTTTCGAGTAATTTTTGCGATTGTTTGACAAACGTAATTTTTGCGAAACTTTTTGTTTTCGTCGCCTGAGCGGACGTTGCGAATAAACCGACATCCTCGAACTTCAATGAATTTTTTTATAACAGGGAGTATTGAAAAAGCGACCAAGCTTACGTAACTGAAAATTTCCTCACCTTTTACCTTTTTTCTTTTATTTTGCTAGTGACGAATCGTCACTCCCACGATGAGGACATCCGGCGAATGCGATCCGCATTTCCGTCGCAAATTCACCTGAAATTTTAAAATCTGTAGAATAACTTTTCATTCTCGGAATTTTTCCGTCAGAAATTCGTAAATCTGCAAATGTTTTTTTTAAACTTATTTTATTTTATTGCAAAAATGCGTGAAATTAACTGGCTCGAATGGCGAAGGATCACGGGGGGTGCCAAACCATAACGTCCTAAGTGCCATTGCTCCATTGCATTAGCATTGATCCTTGAGACTAGCAAATTTGGAAAATTATCTTTTTTTTTTAAAAAAAAAACTTTAAATTAATTTAATTTGTTCAATTTCTTTGCTCAGACAAAATCTGCGTGGTGCTGAACGACACAGGGACGTGTGACCAGATGGCAGCGGACACGAAGAGCTTGACCGACAGTCTGAAATGCGTCTTCGGGAGGGACAAGTAAGAGACCGCAGAGATACGGGTTCATCGGTCAGGGAAAGTCAGGGAAAATTGAGTTTTTTTTTTGCTCGAATGAAAGGTCATGTTATATTCAAAACGTAGCTCTTAAATCCACAATCATGAATTAGTTTTTTTTTTTGGCAAATTATCGCCCATGGCGTTGTCTTAATAATAACGTCGAATGGATATTATTAATAAATACGGACAGAAAATTCCATGATTGATTAATTAAGTTTTAGAAGAACTTTCGTCCACGTTCTTAAAATGATCTAGTTACAGGCATCCTTTAAATCCTTTATTTTCTATCTTTTGTTTAATTATCTGTGGTTGTAGGTTTTTTTTTTGTCAAAATATACTATTTTTCTTGTATATTTTATCAAAATATCCTATGTTTTTCTATATTTTTATCAAAATTTCCTATGTTTTCCAAATTTTATCAAAATATCCTATATATTTCTATATTTTATCAAAATATCCTATATTTTTCTATGTTTTTATCAAAAAAATCCTATTGTTTCCCTATATTTTATCAAAATATCCTATTGTTTCCCTATATTTTATCAAAATATCCTATATTTTAGCAAAATGGCATGTGTATTTCCTGTATTTTAATCGTTTTCTGAATTCGGTATTCGCGTTGTCTTAAATTTTGACGAATTGTGGGTATCATTTCTTCGTTCCTTTTAATTCGTAATATTTGTAAAGCAAATTTTTTACGGGAATTAAACCCAAAATATCGGGATTGTACAGATCACGGTTTGTATAAAAAAACAACCTCCCCCTCCTTTCGTATGTTCCTCAGTACTTATCTTTAGTGAATCTTATTGCAAAATCCATTAGGGAAAGTCAGTGAATAATAGGTCAGGGAAGCGTATTTTAGCCACGAATCCTCAACAGGTGGTGAATAGGTTCCTCTGAATGTCTCTTTTCAATCTTTCGCAGGATCGACTGCATGAAGAGGGTGATCAGCGGAGAGGCGGACGTCGTGAATTTGGCGGCCAACGAAGCTTACGTCGCTTCTCGCAGCTACGGCCTCAAGCCCATCGCCCAAGAAGAGAGGGACAACAAAAACGACGGTCTTCATTGTTATTTCATTATTATTATCATTATTATTATTTCTGTCTTCTTCTTCGTTGTTTCGTTCCTAAAGGGTAAATCGGCACTGGTTTGGTTTCGCATTTTAACGTTGCTAATTTCGCAACTCGTCCGTTGTAGGAGTGATGTACGAAGCCGTGGCCGTCGTCAGGAAGAGCTCTAACATAAAGAATGTGCAGGACCTGAAGCAGAAGACCTCCTGCCACACCGGGTACCAGAGGAACGCCGGATGGAGCATCCCCGTGTCCATCCTGAGGGCGTCCGGAGCCACCGGATCGGAGTGCGACGAATTCGCCTCGGTCGCTTCCTTCTTCTCCAAGGGCTGCGTGCCCGGCCCTTGGAGCCTCGATGCGGACTTGGACAGGAACCTGAGTAAGTGTATCGGGAGTGTGGCGTCGCCATCGATGGGACGTCCAGAATGCACCCGGCTGTGCGTTCAATACCCAGCTTATGGAAAAAAAACCCCAAAGAATCCGCTCGGATCCGTACCGTTGGTCGTACTTCTTGCATGCCGTTATCAGAAGTTGGAATTCTCTTCCGTGGGATGGCCCTGAGCTAACGGAAATTCAGTTTAGGAATTGATGATGGTCAACCTTCGTGTTGAATAGTATCGGTGATATCACCGTTTCTATACTGATATCACTACTTACATTGGTTATGTTTACTACTGATATCACCGGATTTATTATACAGATATCGCCACATATCGGCATAGTTTCACTGATATCTACTGTACTGAT
>JAQIXS010005584.1:0-12333 GCA_034700785.1 Rossiulus vilnensis
CGCCTACAGCGTTCCTTTTAATTGGAAAATTTCTCAGCAATTTTTTGTATTAAATCTCAGGCTGAAATCCCATATTTGTAACTCAATTTTTCTAAACTTTCGCCTACGGCGTCCATACGAAATCGGAAAAATCCCGTGGAATTCTCACGCGACTCGGGTTTCATTCACCATGATCCATTACCATGAAGTTACACCTAGCGCAGGATTCGAACCTCACGATATCGGACATCGCGCCTCGTTGCGCTAAAATAAAAACTTTCGACCATTTCAAAAATCCGCAAAATCTCAGCTCCGCAGAACCCGGATCATTTTCAGTTGGGGTAAAAAATAAAAAAAACTTAATTTTTTTCCAAAATGTAACGGATGGCAGCATCCCGTTACATTTTGGGCGAGGGATCGTCTCTTTGCCCCTCGCGCGTATAATATATATCTCTATTTGAATTTGTCTTAAAATCGTTATGTACATAAAACAGATAACTTCTTCCTCCGTAAGACAAGTCCGTGGAGCGCTTTCCTGGCGTTTTTTCCTTGCGCCCGTTGCTTTTTTCCCCCCGGATCGAGGACCTTAGTGCCGCACTCCGTTGGACGTTGCGAACTGGCTGCTCCAGTCGTTGGAGGGCGTGGAAGCGTTGTAGTGTTTCGACGAAGTCTTGTTGAAAACCGGCAACATTTCGTTCGCATCTTCGCAGATGGCCTTAAAGAAAGACGGAAAAGGACGTTATTCGAAGAAAGTAAGGAGACTGCGGCACGGCAATGAAAGAGCACTTCAAGAGGCGAGTATATTTTCAGTAATTTTATCATAATTTTTCTTTAAAAAAAAATTTAGCGGGGGTGGGGGGGTAAGATGGAGCGTGTTCCTCGAGACACGAAACGGAAAAACTAAATAGAATACGTCCCAAATCTCGTTGGAAAAGAAAATCAGCAACCCATTTAAGTTTGTTGGCTAAAAATGTATAAATTTTAAATTTATTTAATTTCAAAATTAATATTCCATTACACGCGTTACAATGACCATGCTTGCTGGCCTCACGGTGCCGGATTATCCATTAGGCCAAGTAGGCACTGGCCTATGGGCCCCGTGCCTTTTAGGGGCCCCGCGACAAGGGATCAAAATAATATTGAATTTGATTTGGATTGAAAAGTAATGTTTGTTTAATAACATTATAATATATTGTTTATCAATGTTTGTTTTATTTAATAAGATTGGTTTATCAAGATTTTGTTGTTCAAAACGTATTAGGATATAATTTGCAAAGTTCAAATGGGGCCCCGAGATTTCAATAGCTTTTTGAAATAAATCTAACAGAAACATCGATAGCCGAGATATTTCCCAGAGTATATACATTATTTGACGTAAGCCTGTTATTATCACATTATGCAGTTTTCTAAAAATAATTATATAACAACGTGAGCGGATGTGACCCGGTACTTAATTGTCCATATGGGTCTGCGGCCCTGGCGTTTCGTCCGCATAGCCGATGTACGAGCGTATCCTTATAATAAGAAAAATGCTCGTTGAGGGCAACATTTACCTTGAGGTATATGATGGCGTCCGTTCCGTAGCCCTCGCACGATATCATCGTGAGATCGCCTTGGAAGTAGCGAGCGTAGAGCCGGGACAGGGGTAAACCGTAACCGTAGCCAGCCTAAAGGAACGAGAGCGGACGTAAAAAAAAGAGGGCACGTCTCTCGAAACGCACGTTAGATGGCGCTGCATTATTTCGGCGAGAAACCCGAGCTTACCAGCGGCGCGTTGTTGGCCTCCGGTGGCGGCCTCGGGGCGGTGGAATACATGTACTGGAATAAGACGTCCGTCTGGGAACGCGGAATGCCTCCTCCGCGGTCGCACACCTACAACGATCAAAGCAAACCCGATTATTTTTGCGGAGTCTCTCGAACCGACTGGGGTTTGCGAGACCGAAACACGAAACGCACTCGAAAGTTAACTGGACCGACCCACCTGGTGTTAAATTTTTTAAGAAAAAATCCATTTTGTTCAGGATATATGGATATCCAATTTAAACGCGGAACAGCTCCTCTCGCGAACGAATTTAAAAGCACTTTTCAAATGCACCTCCTAAATTTACTGAAATTCCTTTTGAATTCCGCGGGACAACAGCTTCGAAACGAATCATGCAAAACATTACCGTTGCAACTCTAAATCTCTGAACACCGTATTCCCTGCAGAAACTCTTTCAAGGTGACAGGGGTAACCCCGCATGATGTTGCGGTATATTTCGAAATATATAAATATAAAAGATATGTACTGTACCTATCAATGTACTAGTAATTCGGACTTCATAGTTTATTTTGTAATATATCAGAAATTAAATTCTAGTCCTTATAGGGATGGTCGGAAGCAGGAGCTGAAAATGGTGCTATATTTGTAACTGGTAAATAGCAGCGAGACTAGAGCGATCACCCCAAATGATAAAATGATCAAGGATCTACGATAGGAGACCTCGCGATCAAGACGGGAGGCTCAGAGCATGGGGCCTCTTTGAAAGATTTACCTTATCAGGTAATTGTAATTTGGTGGAGGGAATCTTTAAACGTAACCACCGAGATGGTAGCAACTGTCATTCCAACCCACTTGCGGAACTCCGAGAGCACATTCGGATCCGTACTATTGGGTCATTTTTCTTGACTGCCATTCGACGTTGGAATGCTCTTCCAAAGGACCTTTGTGTCCTTAAGCTGCATGAAATTCAATTTTACAATAATGTCGGAGTATACACCTTTTTGAAGGTGGCAATCACCGAATAATATTGGGTCGATGGATTACACTTCTCCCCCTACTCACATGGCATACAACTCGCTGCTAGTAGGGAACCGAGTTGAATTGAATTTCAGTCAAATTAAGCGCACAAAACGAGCAATTCCAATTTTGATAATTGGATTTCTACATGATTAACGAAATACATTTTTTAATACCTTCAGGTGGACCAGCGCGCGTGGCCGGGGTGTGACATACGCACCTTGATGGTGAGGTCCTCCTTGCCCTTCACGAGCAGGACGTTGACCGGCGGATATTCCCGACAGGCTGTGCCGTGGTGCTCCACAACGGCGCGCAGAGAGTTCTGCGGTACGATGGAGGGGAAGATGTAAAAAAAAATGAGAATAAAAATCGGCGAATCCGGCAAAGATAGCGAGAAACTGACAGAAAAAAAGTATCTAAACGAAAGGCCCGACTTCGAGCGACTTGCTTTGAAAAGCTCGAACAGCATGTGGTAGAGGTGCGAGGGAACGTAGACGAACTGAATGGAAACGTCCGGCTCTATTGCTGCAGAAGGTAATAATTGAAAAAAAAATAGTTTTAACAAAAATTAAGTTATTTTTTTTTTTTCATCTTCTATCGTGTCCGTGCTGCCAGCGGGGACACCCTTACCATTATGCGCTTCTATGGTTATGTCCGGGGCCACCAAGTAGTACTGGTCGCACAGGAACCGAGCGTTCTCGAAAGCATCTAATAATTGGGGAAATCAAATCTGTGATTTTTAGCACAGTCTGATAAATTTTCCTGGAATTCACACCTTTTTACTTTTTTTTTTCCAATCGGTTACCTTTGACTACGGACACGACATCGCAGTTGGGGTCGATGCAGCCGATGTGCCGAGCGTGGCCGTTCAAGTCGCTGCCGAAGAGCATGGCTGTGAATAAAAAATAAAATAAAATTAGCCGATGTGAATTAAGAACTACCGAGGACAGTGATGGGAAAGTAGCGGTAAGTTATATTTTAATTTTCGATTTTTTTTAAATTGATAATAATAATTTTTTTCCATAAATTGGAAATAGTGTAAAAGGGATACGTGAATATTTCTTACATTTACAGCGATTTTGCTTGATTTAGGTTTTTGCAGGTATGATTTTCTTAATTAATAATAAGAATAAGAATAATATTTTTTTTTCTAAATTGGAAATGGTATAAAAGGGATACATGAATATCACTAACATTTACAGAGATTTTTTTGAAAGATTTTGCTAGCTGAAGGGTTTGCAAGTATGATTTTTTTAAATTAATAATAATACCTTTTTCCTAAGTTGGAAATGGTATAAAAATGATACATGAATATCACTTAGATCTACCTAGATTTGTTTTCAGAGACTGTTAGATTAAGGGTAAGCAGGTATGAATTTTTTTTAAATTAATAATGACAATAATGATAATAATAATAATAATAATTTGTCTCCTAAATTGGAAATGGTATACATGAATATCACTTTACATTTACCGAGAAATCAACATTATGAGACTACATTTACATACTTTGCTAGATTTAGGTTTTGCATTTATCCCTCGTCCTTAGTAACTAATTTGACAAATGGTTGGTTTTGCCCATCACGAGTGTTTTGACCTTGACCGGATGAGAATTAAAAAAGCAAGCTGTGATTCGTAATGACACGTGACTGAAAATCTAACCGGGTGACTATTTTTTTATTGTGCGGCCATTTGAGGTGATAAATCCCCTGGCTGCGCCGTAAACAATTTAGAAAGCAGCATTCGAACATCGATGCACTTCATCATTTAATGTCCACTTTTAAAAGTCAGGGTGTTGACAGGATTTGGTGATGTAAAATCAATGACCTAGCTTCGATGTACGAGAAAGTATTTCAAGAACTTTAGATTTGGTGTCCAAATCCAATTTCAACGAAGTGATCAACTTATGAACACTATTTTTTAATAATCAACAGGTATTAGCTTTATAAGAATGCTTAAAAAAAACTTTAAAGCTTTAAAAGCACCAAAACTTCATAGATGATAAACACAACTAGCATTTGGATTGTTTCTTAAAATACTTTCAGTACGAGTGGAGGATTATTATCGCAATGCTAAATTTACTGACTTAATCGAGGAAATTCTTGACCTGAATTTTTCATCAGCGACTTTTTTAACTACCTGTGGAGGCCCTCTTTTAAACCAATCAAAGCAAGGATCAAAGGTGTGGCATTGACAGGCAAAGGTTAAAAGTCCGGATGAACATTTTATGTGTGTGGACTATACATGGAGTATCGACTGATAATCCTCGTAACCGAAGAAAAGATTACGGCTGAGCAACAGTCGAGTTGAACCCTGCACCCCAAAAATGGCATCAAAATTTCGATCCATATTAGTTATCTAAGCAATTGCAGCTGACGATGATAGGACGAGAAATAAAACACTCTTCAGGGTTTTTAAAAAGACGACCATTTCACCATATCCCTTGAATTGTTATTATTGCACTAACTGACTGAAAATTAAAGCAGTTTAAAATTTAAAGAGTTTCTCAATCGATAACATTTTGTTTAAAATAAATTAAGACTCATCTGCCAAATCATTTGAAAACAAGAAAAATAAAACACTTAAAGGTTTTAAAAAGAAGTCTTCTGCATGACCATTTAACCATCTTCCTTGTATTGTTGTTGCTATTGTTCATATTGCACTAACAACTGTATGAAAATTTTAAGCAGATTAAAACTTTCTAAACCGATAACGTTTCGTTTAAAAATAATATATCAAGACTCATCTGCCAAAATCACTTTTAAAAAAGCAATACTCCCATGAATCCATGTGCACTAAGACCGGTGCTTTTGCAATTTCACATGGTAAAAATTATGTACCTGTAAGATTCGGATTTCAAGATGCTAACACCTGAATGGGGAAATGTCACCGATTTGCCATATTCGTGATCAGTGTCACTATTAAAACTTCAAACATTAACACCACCGAAATGTCAGGAAGCCTCTTGCAATTGTCAATCTCTCGGTAACACTGATCATGCACATCGTTATGATAATTAATGAATTTCAACCTAAGCTCATTCGTTCAAACAATCGCTCAACGTCCTCTTGCCAAATTTCTGATGTACATGTAGACCCTACATCATCATCATCATTGCCAAACTGAATTTCTGTTAACTTAGGGCTTTCCCTTGGAAGACAATTCCAACGTCTGATGGCCATGCGAGAAATAAAACCCATTAAAATTACGGATCCGAACGGACTGATCGGATTTCCATAAGTGGTTTCGTTTAAAGATTTAAAGATTTCATCCTCAAGAAGAGTCTCTTCCACTGGACAGAGAGAGACCTTTGATCGTTTGGGATAAACCCTAGCAGCTCTGATCTGCATCATTGGAGTTATTTGCCCTCGACCCTGGAGAAAAGATCAGTATGTGATTCTCAACTGATACCAGTATGATTTCATACTGATATTACTGTATATAATTTTTAGAAAAAGAATCACAGCCTGGGATTTTTTTTCCAAAATTACATCAGCCACATGATGACACAAGTTTACTTCAATGATATCACTGTAAATACACTGGTTTTTTGGACTACTTGCTTAGTGTATGCTTAGTTATATCAGTGTTTCAGTGGTTTTTTGGGACTACTTGCTTAGTGTATGCTTAGTTATATCAATATCAGTATTATAGTGGTTTTTGGGGCTACTGATATCAGTGTTATAGTATTTTTTGAGACTACTGATATCAGTAAGCTTAGTGATATCAGTGTTATAGTGGTTTTTGGGACTACTGAGATCAGTATGCTCAGTGATATCAGTGTTATAGTGGTTTTTGGGACTACTGATATCAGTATGCTCAACGATATCAGTGTTATAGTGGTTTTTGAGACTACTGATATCAGTATGCTCAACGATATCAGTGTTATAGTGGTTTTTGAGACTACCGATATCAGTATGCACAGTATCGCATCGCCTTTTATTTTATATTCGTGACTGGTAATAATACCTGGCTGGCGTGGAGACGACCTTCCGCTGTTTTATCTGGCAAATGACCAACCGAATTGACCACACAGAATGTCCCGAATGCCAATGCGCAAGCTGGGAGATAACGCAATTTCCTACTCCGCAATTTAACCCGTGCTATTAATTGCTAATGGCTCTATTAAATTTTTTATCTTCAATAATTATCACTAAGTTGGGGAAAAGGTGTATATGTTACGTAGCGTAGTTATTTTTACAGCTCTGGATTTATTTGCGCAGCATTCTCCCCAAGATGGAACTAAAATAACCCAAATTCCTTGACTTTTATTATTATTATTATTATATTTTTTTTTAAATAGGTAAGAAAGTTTTCATTTACTGTGCTGATTAATGAGCATCCTGATGCTGATTCTGCTCATGTAAAAACGGTCCAGAAAATACTGAACGCTGGTTTCGGTTTGAAAGTCCACGTCGTGGCTCTCCTTCAATTCGATCACGCCCTGAAATTGCGATGCATAAATAACCAAAAAAAATCAATTAAATTAATCCGCTCGATGTAAGAGTCGCTTAGCTTTTTCAGTCATTTTTATTAGGAGCGGTTGTTTAACGAGTGATCCGTTAACGTGATTTTAAAGTTTAAGATTAAAAAATTGATTTGATCAGAAATTAAAATATTAAAAATTTAATTTGATTACAAATTGAAAATTAAAAATTGATTTCATTAAAAATAAAAAATCAATTTCATTTTATAATCAATTTATCAATCAATTTATAATTTTTATAAATTGATTTGATTAAAGATTAAAAATTAAAATTTGATTTGATTAGAAATTGAATATTAGAAATTTAATTTGATTACAAATTGAACATTTGAAAAAAATGATTTGATTAAAAATTAAATGACTAATTAGGACGTCGTTTAATTCTTAATTAACAAAAAATACATTTTTTAAAAACGTTATTCATCCATAAAGGCTAGTTGATAGCTCAGTTTTACTATTGGCTTTGTGAAAAAAATTACGCGGTGTATATTTTGAAAATGCCAAAACGTATTTTAGCAGAATTGACACAGCCAGCGAAATGCTATTGTTACCAGAAATGCTCAATAATTGAACAAATTGAGCAAAATGGTAAAATGTCCATCTTGTCCGGATTTTCGGATATAAACGTATTGGAATCCATAGGAATTTGGACGCAGAATATTAAGTATGGTCTGGGTTTCCTTTTCTTATTTTTTTATGAAAATGAAAATTTCACCTGTGCCATGGTCTGGACGACGTTCATATGACGGTTTCGGATTTTCACCAGAGCTTCACAAAATCTGTAAATAGCGCAAAAAAACAAAAAAAATTGTAGAAATTTACCAAATTTTAATTGGCGCTATCAATTAATGGGAATTTAAAAACTTATACGAGCACATTGCTAAAGTTTGTAATAAACGTTCTAAACGTAATAAACATCTTTAATTTTTACAAAATAATAATTACATAATTTTTAATTACTCAACTTTTACAAAAAAAAATAATATTTTTAAATAATTTTTACAAAATAATAATTACGTAATTTTTAATTACTCAACCTTTACAAAAAAAAAGAACATTTCAAATTAATGTTTACAAAAATAATAATCACACAACTAATGTTCCAACATTCAGGATTATTTTAAGGAACTCTTAATTCATTCACATAATAAATTCAGAAAAAAAAATCATTTTTCAACATTTTGATGTGGATTTTTTCAAAATCAGAGCAGTTTTTTTTAATTGTTTTTTAAACTAACGACGTGTTCAATTTACGTTGGTTCTTTTGTAAATATACCCTCAATTTCAGGCATCAGAAAATCTTGATTATGGGGTAATTTTCCCTTCACTTTCGATAATGCAACAAATCAGTGACCTACTTGAAGCACGCAACTTATCATTTTTAAACTGATTTTCAGTTTTTTTTAAGAAAATTTAAGAACAATTCGTTTCAACGTTTCAACCGGACAGATACTTTCCAACTTTTCATTTTTTTTAAATTGTTTTTGGTAAAACCTATTTCGCAAATTTAACGATTTGTTGAAAATTATAACTTCAGGGGGTATGTGTGAGTGTTGCGTGTTTGTTTCAACCTTCATTTTCCCCCCTTTTCCATTTATACTGTTTTGTTAAGTAAAATATTTTATTATTATTATAACATGATAATCCTAATGAACGCTGATTGAATGCTCCCTTTTCATTAAGGTTTATTTTTCGTTCGCATTTAATTAATTTGTCATGATTTCATCTAGTGAAGGTTGTGGCCAGCAGGCGCATATAATTTATTTTAATTTTTTTTTTATTGGAAATTTAATCGTCTTTTTATCTGCTCATTTTCTTTCGTTGCGCAAAAGGAGAAATGCCAAGCCAGCAAGATTAATTTATTTGTTTATCACGTCGTTTATTTAACAATTTCCAAGGCGAAATCACAAATGAATGGAGGCTGATAAAAAAATTATAAATTAAAAAAACATTTCCCAAATATCGGTTTTACTCACTTGGATAATATTCCACTTTCGTTGGGATTGGCATTTTCGAAATGCAGGATCTCGTCGAAACTTTGGACGTACCTGAAAAAATAAAATTGCGAAATTTGAGAAATTAAGAAACGTTTTTTAATTCAAAGAAAAATTCGCATTTAAAAAGAAAAGTTTCACTAAAATTATTAACTCGCGGTTTCTCTTTTTTCAGAAACTTTCCGCATCGCCATATTAATCTTCGTTTAAACTTCTCGTTGAAATTATCATTAAAGTCTTTCTCTTCATCCGTTTTTTTTAAATATTTAACGAAAACTCGTTGGAATTCTACTTTTGTTTCATTGAGATGTAATTGTATTATATTAATTTGAGAAAAAATCCCGTTTCACGAAATTTCTTTTATGGCAATTATCTTGCCTTTTTATCATTACCTTTATTGCATTTTTTTTAATTTAAAAAAATCCAGTGTCGTTTTTTAACCCAAACTTTCAGTATTTCAATATGTTATAATTTTTTTTAAATCGTACTTTTTTTAGTAAAACAGGAAATTTTTACATATACGTGTATACTCAATTTGTCAAAAGTTAATTCTGGTCATCATGCGATTGGTGGTTGTAAAATTAAAGCGCACAAACTCAATTTTTAATTTTTTTAAAATATACTTAATTTTATTTATTTTTTAATTTTCTGCAAATTTAGTTTTTAATTTCTAAATTTTACTTTTTAATGCCTACGGTTTTCTATCGAAGTTTAGTCAACTTCAGATATATTTAAAAATATATAGGATAAAATATATAGGACAAAATACATGCATTCTAAAAACATACCCACTGATATAGCAGAAATACCATGATTTGGGACTTAATATATTATGTAATATATCTGAAATTATTTTGCACGATATATATTTTAAAACTATTATACAGTTTTTATACATAGCATCATACAGTTTGTGTAATTATTTAACATATATTTCAAAATATATTGCATGCCATGTAACCTCATATATATATTGCATTTACGCAATATACTAAGTCCCAATTCATGATAATTCTGGTATTCTTCTAGTATTCTAATAAATATATTTTTTAGAATATTTTATCACACATTATCTTATACATTTCGTTTTATAACAATTATATTTATTTTTAATAGTTCGACATATAAGTCAAAATATAATTTCATATATGTTACATAATATTCTAAAAATCCCAATTCATGATATTTCTGGCATATTTCTAGTATATCAATTGATAATATTTTTAGAATATTTTATCAGACATTATCTTATTTATTTTGTCTCATAACTATTATAGACTTTTTTTTAAAATATTTTAACAAGTATGTCAGAATATGTTTCAAAATATATTGCATGCAGTATAATATCATATATATCACGTAATATTGTAAAAGTTCCAATTCGTGATATATTTCTTGTACATGTCTAGTACATTATTGGGTATATTTGTTAGAATATTTTACCAGATATTATCTTAAGTATATTTTGAAATATATCCCAACATCATGCAGGTCCTACCCCAGGGGGGAAACCTTTCTAAAAAAAATTAAAATTCAAATTCGTTTATTGAATTTCTTTTTAAATAGGTTTCAGTGCATGTACTGACCAGCTTCTGACCAGTCCCACGGACGGCATCCTCAGCAGATTTTCTGGCAAAAGATGAATTTCTTGCATGATATTCGCCAATCGGACAGGAATTTCCTTTCGCAAAAACATGAAGGATTTACGCTCGCAGGCACTGCGGCCTAAAAAATAAAAAGTAAGACACAACATTTTAGTACATCATTTCTCTTGCGGGTTTCATCACCTTTGCCGTTTTCTAGGCACGCTATCTGATTATTATTATTGTTATTATTTTTTCAAAGAAAAAAAAAGTAACAATGGATTATATGCCCTCTTTTACCATTATGTCGAAATAGGCTTGAACCAATCGCATTTTGTAACGTTGCATATAATGGCAAAAAAAAAGTTTCAAATTTCAGACTGGAGAAAATCGCAAAATAATAATATAATAATAATGATAATAATTAGTAATAATAACGAATAATAATAATGAACTAATAACCGAATGTTCTGAAAGCCAAAATTTCCTGCATTCATGTACTTTGCAACAGTAAAAAAACTTTTCCCTATTTTTGAAAAACTTTCATAAAAATAACGTGACTCTGGCAAATGTGTCTTCAGTTAAGTAAGACAATAATGGGAAGTG
Organism: Rossiulus vilnensis; assembly: GCA_034700785.1. Taxonomy (NCBI): domain Eukaryota; kingdom Metazoa; phylum Arthropoda; class Diplopoda; order Julida; family Julidae; genus Rossiulus; species Rossiulus vilnensis. Next base: position 11,428 of record JAQIXS010005584.1, read on the forward strand.
TTTTTAAAACAATTTTCATATAAAATGATAGAGAAGGGACCATGTTGTGAACTGTTCAGTTTCCTCGATATTCTTTCATCCGGTTGGTGCATTACGAATAAAATTTATTTCATACTTTTAAATTATACTAGAGATTTAAATTAAACGAACAAAGCACAATTAAACTTGAAGACCTTAAGACACATAAATTGTTCGCATAATTAATGCGTAGGTTTCTATAGTCTGTCCAAAAAAAAAACTAGAATACACTGGGTCTGAACCAATCAAAGATATTCAGCTTATGGATTATGCTTTCCAGCATAGCTAAAGCAGCATAGATGCCCTACCCATAAAATTGAGTCATGGGACATGAAAGATTAATCGCAAAACAGGCCCTTGCGTGCTATTGGTCCATTTTGAATTCCCACTGCATTCTAGGTTTGAACTCAGGGTTTCCACAGCTTCAGTCAAACAAAATCCCCTGACTTTCCAATGTTCCCCAGGTTTATAATTTTATTTTCCCCTGACTAAGAGCCTGCCTTTTGAATTTAAATTGTTTTTCATCGCAAATGATGGATTTTGACTTATGTGCCAAACTTATTATTACATAAATAAATCGAGCAATTATAATAAGTATTTGAAGCCAAAAATGTGACAGTAATATTTTTGCACTGGTGGGCCATGCCCTTTTGGCTCATCCTTAAAATAAATATTAAAAAAAAATTATAAATAAAAAAATCATTTGTCGATTGGGTTCAAAGAAAATGACGTGATTTTCTGTTGTCATGCCAAGGTTTTTGTTAGGGTTATTGGTCTTGTTACCAGTCGTTGGAAGCAAGGCTACTTAAGCTCGAGTATTTCCATTAACCTTGTCAAAAGTGATCCGATCTACTTTTACCGAGTGGGGGTTTCGTTACGACTCTCGAT
>JAQIXS010005585.1:0-12332 GCA_034700785.1 Rossiulus vilnensis
GGAACATCTGGAATCAGCCAAAAAAAAAAAAAAACGCCCGTTAAAAGTTAAAGGAGTCGGTGTCGAAGAGTAGCGATGGACGACATCAAAACCAATTCCACTCACAAATTATAAATCTTATAATGATCCTTGTGCTTAGATTCCATAAACCTAGAAAAAAAAAAAAAAATGAAAAACGACTTTAATCGGCAATACGATCGTCGATCGCAACCCAACCGTTTTATCGCACACCAGAGATGGGTCGCAACAAATCAAATCAGTAAGCAGATCTTAACACAGAACCGACAATATTGAAACATTCGTCAATATTTCATCATTCTTTCCAGTTTACGGAAATTTGCCACCCCCCCAACAATCGCTCCCGGGATATGCCATGAATTTCTGGGATTAGCGGGAGCAGGTTACTTCTGATTATCACGTTACGCGTACACGAATTTCGACGTGTTTTGTAATCAGCTTTTCTTTAAAACAGGTATTAAGATCATGCTTCCGCGAATTAATTTCACGGTAAAAATGATTTAGCTTGTTAGTTTGCAATAACTTCCCAATAAGGGAACTTGTAAGAAACTCAAAAAAAGAGCTTCAAAAGTCGCATGTCCAAAGTTGCAAACCGCGACCGCGTTCGCTTACCGGTAGACATCATCGATGTGATTCCTGTACACGCCTTCTAGCTTCTCCGCTGGAAATCCCATCGCAATGATATTTGGATAGATATCTGAATTTTCAAGAGTCAAGGGAAAAACACGCTTGAACGAGGCGAAGCTTTAAAGTACCATCTGAAAACACAAATACCGTATTCGGCCACCAAGGCAATGACCAGCTATTATCAAGGTTGCCAAAAAACCTCTAGATGTGATCAGACGTGGTCTCTACACGACTCGTCAACGGCATTTTTCAAGATTGGACAGAAAGCCATTAAAAACAGTTCCGAACATGACTAAAATCCATTTGAATTTCTCAGGCCAAAAGTCTTAAAACTGACTGACAGGGCGATGGGGAAGGAACCACCAGATCGCGGGCATCTGATCAGCCTGTCGTAGACTCGAGATATCGAGGATCAGCTCTGGATAAAACCGGTATCCATATCATCGAGTTTCCCTCTGGACACGATACAGTGCCTGCAGCTCTTACGATAAGACCGGGCGATTCTGGAGACAGGCGACATGCAAACCGAAGGGCGCAGGCCAAGATTACGCAAGACCGAAGTAGGTTGTTCGGGTCCTCCCTAAGTAATACGGTCAATAATACGAAACGAATTTTTTTAAAAAAAATTACGGAAACACTGCAAATCGATCCATCATCGAGCATGGACAAGACACCTGTCGATTCAGGTTTCAATGACAGGGGAAACCCATGGGAAAACCTATGACCAAGACCCTGATGGGTTTCCCCTTTTCAGATTCCCATCGATTGGTTCAAGGTCGAGTCTGCCGGCATATTGCTGACGTCCCGATCGATTTTTCCAGGTGCTGTCTAATCAGTTTAATGGAACCAAGGGGAATTCTTGGACGAAAGAAGGAAATTCCGACAAAAAATGCAAGGGCTGCTCAAGAGATCGAAGCCGAATTCGATGAAGGATCTCAATGGTCAACGTGTTCGTACGGCTTTTCGCTATAACGGCCTTTTTCTTGTTTTGTATTCACGTTTTATCTTACGACCAATGAAACCCCAATGGTCACCCTATTTTTTTTTTCAAACCTTTTAAATCCTGTCAGGGATGAGCAACTCAAACTTCATTTAAGGCCAGCGACAGCAACAGCATCAGGCGAGATCACAGACTGGTCAACATTTCTGTCATGAGTCCTTTTTTTTTCAATTTTCTTTTGCTTCTTCAAAACTATTAGTTTGAAATTGAATAAAAATTTAAATTTAAACATGTTAGCCAACAGCTTGAGTGATTTTTTTTGGATGACATTCAAGACGTGTCCCACGTAATTGGTAATGGTAAGGTATGTGTCCACGAAGGTTATTACTTTATACCTAGGTAGGTAACAATAACTGTGCAGATAACCGTTTTAATGATTAGTGAGTTATCTAAAATAACAATAAAATGTATTATCAAAAAAATACAGTACAGTAAAGGTCAGTATTCGGTTAGGTTAGGTCAGGTTAGATTAGGTTGCCTTCAAAAATGCTAGTTTTCCCCCCCAAACTCTTTAACACATGTGGACACATACCTTACCAATACCCACGTAATTTATACATTAAAACACGTTTCGTTATACAGCATTTCACTTTACAGCCAACTTTCCAGGAGCCTACCTAGGCTGTAAAGTGAGATTCGAGTGTAGCTGCAACGTAAAACCTAACTTACAACAACTGGAATGTCGGTCTGAATTTGAATTTTGGTTTGATTCGTTTCCAAACGTATCCAAGTGTACATTGTATAGAGCCTGAACTATGAACCAGAGGCAGTTCAACCGAAAGTATGGTTAACAGGGTCACGGGTGCGAATATGGTTCAGCCTGTGCTGAAGTGAGAATTGCTGTTTAACAGACTATACTTGAAAGGAAAAAGGAAAAAAAAAACCACCAACAGGCACACCCCTTAACAGTAGTCTTGAGGATGTTATACGTCTACAACCAGTCATCAATGCAGTCTGGAGGTCAAGTTTACAGGTGGCCTATTAATAGGAGTGCATGCACCGTGCTCAATTCTGATAATTCGTGATATGAAAACGGAAAAAAAAGTTTAAAAAAAAAACATGCGGGGTTTATCTCGAATGAGTGTGCCGCACGTAGTTCCAGAAGAGTGGCACCCATCAACAGGGGTCGTGCTCAGCAATCTGTTGCGATGATGAACAGACAGACGCCAGACTTCTGGTAATACGTGTTCGTGCGCTCTTCAGGGCGTCCTCCATTCGATCCTTCAATGGCCTGCAGGAGACGGAAGCTCTACGAGTAAAACGTTGGCCTTCGGAGCACGACAGTTTAGGGGTCGTCCATGAAGGAAGATCACGAACTGGGGGAAGGAAGGGTTCACACAGCTTCAGTCCAATAAAATCCTCTGACTTTCCCAGGTTTTCCAGGTCCTTGAATAGAAAGGCTTCCCCACAGACCAATAAAGGGTGAAAAAAAACCCTCTGAATATAAATTTGTATCAGTTAACTAGGGTAATCAAAGCCGGGGTTAAGGTCTTGTACACATGGGCCATAAAAAGTTTTTTAAAAAAAACACATCACAAATTATGGGTTTCGGTGTTTGTTTCTCTTAAGAAAAATTGTTGGGGAATATCAAGCACCACAAATAATTGATTTTGGCATACAAAACTTGCTAAGAAATATTAAAAAACTGGTGGAAACACCGGAGGCAAAAATTTTTGAAAACAAATATCAGAAATCATCGTTTTGGGGAATAACAATTTCCGTACAAACCATGTTCGTAAACGTTAATTCAAGGAATGCATTGGGCGAAAAAATAATTAAAAATTACGGATTTTGACTCATTATTTTGTAAATGATGCGATTATTTTAAAAAAAAGTAACAACGTGCTACATCCGTGATTTCAACATCCGACAGTTGGCCACACGAACTACACATTTTGTCAATGTTTCGTAAATTATTTCAAAATGATTGGTTTCAGTTGCAATGAGAAAGGCATTACATGCCTTAGACCGCCTTACATGCTTCAGCTAAAATTACAAAATTTTACTTAAAATTAAAATAACCCGGCTTAGGGCCACATTTGAAATTTCAAAAAAACACAAATTTTTGAAAATTATTATTATTAGCCTAAAGGAAATAAATTAATGCTAGGCATTTATAAATTCTATTCCAAGTGAGCCTGCAGAGGTTTCATCGGGGGCAACTTCAAAGATGTCCTCCAAGACACACACACAAAAAAAGGTCAAGAACCCTCGATTTACACTCGTAATGGTGGCTCTCTCCATGAAAAGGGCCCACATAAAATTTACACGTAAGTATTGCTCTATGATAATTAGTTAATTTTGCTATGATTTTTTTCTACGACGTTGGTATTTTTACTCGGATCCGGCACCAAAAACTCGTGTGCTCTTTTCTTCCAATACATAAAAATTAATTGCAGCCCTGCATAATTATCCGGCACTTTCAACCCACGTTCAGTTTAATTACAACGAATTATGGTACGCAAATAAACCCCTCAACTCATTTCTCTCAATTGTACCTCATTAATTGATACACGTACAATTGGCAACAATTGTAAGATGTGGGCCGTATTCACGAAAAATTCGATTACAAACACAGTACAAGTTTTACCCTTGCAATTTCACATAAAAATTCTGAAAAATTTCCTAATTAAACGGAACGGATTTGGGTGTCAAATCCGTGACTTTGGCCTCAACATTTTTACAAATTATTTGTCATTATTCAAAAGAAACAATTTCGAAAAACTGGATTAGAAATAATAGTAAAATAAGGTCATTTAAGCAAGAAAATTTCATTCATCAAGTATGAAATCATGAACTGCTTTTGGCCGTCTTGAAGGAGGGGGGGGGGGGGAGTTTGCCCCGGCGGCCACCCTCTGGGTGCGCCACTGACCACAGGGGTCACTTTTGGCAAGAAATTTCGTGGACGTCCTTCTCGAACAGCCCCTAAAAGAGTTCGCCTCAGGCCTACTGGCCCACATTCGTAAGGGGGGCCCCCCTCTGCTGCCCGTGGCCACGAAAGCATGACCAACACAATGCGCCTCTGCTCTCCCTACTGAGGATAAAGAGGAGGAGGAGGACATACAATGGGCTGGTCATTAGGGTATAACTGCCATGCAATTCCCACACTTTCTCCCCTTTTTAACCTCCGTTTGATTCACGGCTTTTAGTGAGTTAATTGCGAGTTATTTAACTGCGTCCGAACACCTGAGGGTCAGTTACAGAAACACCTTTCAGCCTGCCCTAGGACTGATTTAAGGCTGAACCAAAAGGATGCCCTCACACCTTTCGCAAAAAATAAAATAAAAAAAAATCAATAATAAAATAAAATATAAAAAAAAACACTTGGCAAATTAAGCCGAATTTTTCGTTCGCTAGAATCAAAGTTATTTTATTATTATTATTATTTTTTATAATTTAAAAATGTATCTTTCATTTATAAACGAACGGGGTACGTGCTCATATTTATGATAAAACATTTTCCCCGATTTTCACCGACCAACCCGTGTTAAATTAAATTTCCCTGACTTTTTTCCGAATGAATTTAAATATTTAAAAATACATATTCAAATCAAAAATTAAATGATTTCGAAATAATAATCAAAAATTGAATATAATTTCAAAATAAACCGTACGATTAATACAAAATAAACACTGCAAAAAAAACCCTTCAAATGACATTCATACTTGATCATAGGATATTTAAGGATTAATCTAAAACGTCCACCACGAAGCACGGCACACGTTTCTTCCTGAAAGAAAAATAATGATATCTCTCGAATTTTACAGATTATTGATAAGAAGGTTTATGATCGGTAAAGGGTTGCTTAGATGCAAAAAGTGAAATTTAGGGGTTCGCTACACGAGTACAAGTGTGGAAACGCAATCGAACACCTCCGCCCCCAGACAATGACAGAACACGATTATCATACGATAACCACAACGGCTGCATTATAGATGTGATGTCACAATTTCAACAGAGGAGTGGGTTCTTCAAATCTTTGTTGCATGGTACATGGCTTAACTGAAACCCATTTTTGTTCACAACCTGAAGAGCCCCTGGTAGACAAAACCACCTTTCCTGTATCTGCTTTATTCCAGGATTCTGAAATCTGATCTGAAATCATTCTCCAAAATGCCCTGCCCCTCCGAGAGAGCGTATCAAATGGCCACTTTCCTGTCCCTGGAACAGCAGATGTACCCCCATTGCCCTTCATTTCCCCCCTAACTCTCCTGGGGCACTTCACAGGTCCCCCTTCACCTCTCACTTTCAGGTGGAGGCATCGAGGAAGACACCTTCAAGGTCCGAGTAGGAGCAGATTACTCCTCTCAAACATAAGGCAGAAAAAAAAGATTACATGCTATTAAATAATCCCTTACCACTACAATTTCTCTCTGAAATTGTCACTGTGGTTGGGATTTCCAGCACCTAATTAACAGAAAGATTACAGGAAGGGAAAACGGTACAAGTTTGTTGGTTAAATTTTTACCAACCCCAGGATACGAGTGTAAATGACGATCAAAATTGCTCCAGGTATGCCAAATATTTCCAGCGGCCCTAAAAAAAAAACAAGACGCAATTACAACCGATTAGGTCACCTCGAATGATGCGAGATGACGTCGGTTGGAAAGGATTTCCGCACCATCTCGAGCAGCGATGGGCGACACCTTTCATAATTGGCACATCCGGTGACATTTCCTACAACAAAATGGCGCCCGGACCCCACTCCATAAAACTGCTGAAGTACAAGTTACGAGTACATGGCATCGTATGGCCATAGTCTCGTGGAATAGTGCTCCACCAACGATGAGGGACAACTTGTACACCGTGTTTTCTTACAGGTTACGACATGAAAGTACAAGCCGTAGCGTACTCAAAACGGATGTGTTTTGTACTCCCTGAGCATTACTCTTGCTTGCTCCTCTTCACCGTCACTGGACCACATTTTTATTTCAAAGCTAAAAGTACAATAATAGCGCTAATACCGACCTGTACTTCATTTACAGGGTATCGGTTTCCCAGTACATGTTACAAAGAAATTGCTCATCCTAATACCTTGGTGGAACACACCTTGTACCTATCACTATACCCTTACGAGCGTCCGTACATTGGGGTGCACCATGCACCAAAAAGCTGGCCAAAATTATTCACTGCACTTCCATGATTTACGTGAAAAATTGGCACCAGTATGCACGACGTTTTTTTTCCCTCACAAATAGTTTCAAGGTAAGCTTAATGTCAAGTTTAAATACGTGTATTTTTGTACGACAGAGCTCGACACATATTTGACCAATTTTACGTTAAAAATACCATATAAAGTACAGGGAAAGGCTCAATTTCGGCTGGCCGAGGCTCATGTGGAGGGAGGTTTCCAACGATTTGGACTCATAATTTGATGCCACCGCTACCAAACACATCTTTTCGGCGCAAATGGCCAGTGACAACACCTTGGACGACAGCGGCGCAACCGGGGGGCTTTCCCACAACAAAATGGCGTCTCAATTTCGTTAAAATAACCATGTAAAGTACAGGGACGGGGTTAATTTCAGTTGGCTGAGGCTCATTTGGAGGGAGGTTTGAACGATTTGGGCTCATAATTCGATGCCTAAGCTACCAAACGTTCATCTTTTCGGCGCGAATAGCCCACGGCAACAACTGACGACCGCAGCGCCCCCTGGCCGGCGCCTCGCGCAACAGGGGGGGGGGGATGGTGAGTTCCTACAACAAAATGGCGTCTCAAACTGTCAACAGGGGAGAGGGGGTTGGAATAGACGGAAGAAGGCCCCCAGAAGGGGGTCGGATACGTGATTACCTGCACCCTGCACAGGACGTCAACCGAGGGCTGCAAGCAACAGTTCGAAATAGGCCTAAAAGGATACACGTGAGATCCAAGTCGAACCCATCCTCCTGGTACCGCTTTTTGTTTCTGCTCACCAAGTTCTTAAGTGCGGCGGCCATCACCACCCTGCGCCTGGGTAAGTCAATTTTCGGGGCTGGTGAATTGTCAGTGGCGATGCGTGCCAGTCGGGCTACAATGGTGCTGGTGCAGTTAGGCCTACCGGCAGCGTTGCGCTCCTTCTGGCTCAGTTTTTTCTTGATGATTTCCGCGGCGGCCCGCTCACGGTTCCTCGCGGAAAAGCAAAGGCCCATTCAACGTAAAAAAACGAGCGGCACACGCGTGTCACACATCGGCCCCACGACCCCGTCCGAGTCGAAGTGGAAGTGGGATTTCGGTGTGGCTGAAATTCGGAGATGCCATTATGGCGTCCCCACAGCTGTCCCTGCTCGGATCCGAGCCTGGCTGGGCCGAGATGCATCGGCCGGTGCGCTAGCAACGACGGAAGCGGTCGCCGCTGCCCGAAGAATCCATCCCCGGCGAGGAAATGCTCACGGAATACGGCCGGACGAAAGAGAAAAGCTGGTTTTTACGGCTGCAAAACGAAAACTACGACTTCGACCATAATTCCAAAGGTAATAAAAAAAAAAGAAAAAGAACGGCGGGCCTCGCGCCGCCTGGCGCCCGCCTCGTGAACCAGCCCGCCTGTCGCGTGCAGCCTAGCGTGCAGCGAATGCCGCCGGCGGCGCTGGCTCCCGGGTGCCCAAACTGCTGCCGGGCATAGGTCGACGCCCTTGCCCACGCCCGTATTTCGTCTCCTTCGCTCCGTTAAAGCACACGTCGATAATTTGGCCTCTTTTAAGCATGGCGAACCGTTTGGCAAACTCGCGGATCAAACTGCGAGTTGTGACTTAGCGAAACGAATAATAAAAGACGCGGCCGTGTCATGCTGCGAGTGCCACGCGGCATCCGGAGGCACTGAATGTGGAAGCTACGGAGCCTCGCAGGTGCCGGAGAAAATAAGCTCATATGCGTTTCGGTAAATGGAGGATGCCAAACCATAAGGTATCGAGCGCCGGAACCCTCGAAACACATTTTTTTGCGCTCAGAAACAGTGTCCAAGCCATTCTCCACCCGCTTCAGTAATGAGGAAGCAATCGGGACACCCCTCGTGGAGTGAAATTGTCTTTGCCTAATTGTGATTATAATCTCTGTGTAACATTTTATTGAACTTTTTGTCTGAGGGTCAAAGAAGTATTTATCATTGTCAGAAACTAGTTTTGATAGACCCATCGCTAAGCATAATTGTAACAAAACCTTATGCAAATTGAGGAAATAATGATTCTGCAAAAAAAAAATCATGCATATTAGCACCATTACTACGTGTATAAATGTTGGAAATATTAATTGTACTGACAGGCCTGAAAGAGTTAAAAAAAAAACGTATTTGATCAGAGGTATATTCAGAACATATAAGTTCAGAAACACGAATGCTAAATCGAGGTTAATCGGAAACATTTATCCTTAAGTCAAGTTTTAATTAGCAAAAATTCCACTGTACATTAACAATCTTCGTAATTAACGCTATATATATAATACAAGTAATCCGGTGAAGTAGTATTTTATCACCACACCCAATCACGACTTTCAATTAGGGGCTTATGGTTGGTAGAAATTTTACAACCTCCTCACATAAACCACATTTACAAATATTTCATTAAAATGACTGGAAAACGGAAGTCGAATGGCTTATTCGAAAAAAATAGGAAATTAATAATAATAAAAAATAAATAATAATTTTTCAACGAACAGCTTCTTATGAATATCTAGAAACGTACATATTGAATGATACAGAAGTCATTCTTTTGCGTAGCTATTGCCATTGATATAACAACAACTCCTTAAATATGCTAACAAACAAACAAACACACACACACATTTAGCCCCGGTTTTTCGTCGCCCTTGGCAACGCTAATCCAGATTAATAATTATTTAAATGGCATTTTCCAGGTCGCGCTAATGTCCACGTAACACGTGACGTCAGAACGTCTAATTTTCATATTAAAATAAACAATACGACATATTTCACTAAAATAAAACGACACATTTTTAATGCCTGAAGAAACTGTCTGAAATTTGGATTAAAAAAAAATTACGTCAAAAACTTTTAATACATCGTTAATTTTCACCAGAAATTTTAATCAGACTTTGTTCCAAAAAGATTTGCGTGAAAATTTCACCATTTTTTAAAATTTATTATTATTATTATTATTTAAGAACTATTGTAGCAGAAAATTACCGTTCCCTTTTGAAATATTCAACGCCATCTACGAATAGTTATGCGCAACACGAACAAAATGGCGACGGTAAAATCAAACTTTTTTCTATATGTTTTTCCTTTTTTCTTAAAAATTCCGGAAAAATTCCCGAATAATTAATTTCACGTCCCTGCGCTCCTCATGATTTCACATAAAACTAAGTGTTAGGTGCCACTAAAGTCTGAATTATACATGCTACATTTTGTTTTTACTTGAAAATGTTGACGTCATGCATTAAGGACAATTATGGTAGGATTCCACTTGACATTTTTATTTATTTATTTTTACGATAAATTTGATCATAATGAGGCACATAACGTACCTCAGATTGTCAATGCACCTCCCATTTACCCTCTCACCCCTTTAGGCCCTTTGGCCCCCAGAGACACGCCTTAAAAGCTACAGGATGACGACATGAAATATTTAAGACAGAAATATTTTGTTTTTTACTAATTTCACAGTTCAACACCGAATACTGTTAATCAGCAGCAGGTTTTGATTAATGATTTAATTAAATATTTAGCTAGTTTTAACCCGCAGAATCAATAGCCGCAAAAATAGAAAATATTTGGTTACAAAAAGGTCATTCGGGTCAATTAAAGGAAGACGAATGAAAATAGCACGAGGGCCATCCATAAATTAAATCGGTATGTTTAAATTATTGTAATTTATTGAATTAAAGGTATTCAATTTCAGCTGTAATTAGATTTTTTTTTATATTTTAACGTTTTTCAAACATTAATAAGAGCATGTTTCGTGTACGATTTTGCTAATATTTTGTTTTTTTTCATTTTATAGGTCTTCGAAGGTGTATTAAAAATACTTTCAAGTAATTTAATACAAATAAATTACACAACTTAACGACTATTCAAGAACTTCGAAGACCTTAAACTGCGGGAGTAAAAAATTCTGCCATTTAATCAAAACTTCGAAGCAGTTTTTCAAGAGTTTTAAAAGTGTTTAATAAGTTTTATCTTATGCTTAACGTATTTTAATTTGAATAATTAATATTTAAACGTTAAAAAAACTTGTTTCTTATAAAAAAATATTTGTTAATATTTTGTTTTTCACCTTATAGGTCTTCGGAGGTGTTTTTTTTATAAAAAACAACGTAATTCATTAATACGAATGAATTACAATTACTTAATGAACTTTCAAGGACTTCAGTAATCTTAAACTGGAGAACTATCAAACATTCTGGAAATTTTAATTCTCGAAATAAGCCATGTTAATTCTTAAATAAAATTCAGTACTTTCCACGTTCGAACCCAAAATATTATAATTTTGACCAAAATTAAATCGCAGTTTCATTGCGGTGAATTTGAAATTATTTTCAAGAAATACATGATCTGACCACATTTATGGGCGGCCCTCAATTCATAAAATCCATTCGACTCCCCTTCGATGTCAGCCATATTTTTAATTTCAGCGATTAGCGTTAATCAGGCATCAGCTATCAGTCATTGGTGCAACCGCCATTTAACGCTCACCTTCGGTTAACGGGCGCTTATTCGCCGATTTTAACCGGCCGTTAGTGATCGAGGCTTTCGTTTATTGTGGGACAGAATAAATGCATAGTTTTAATTCGGGTAATTAAAACGTTAGCCCGATTTTTAAATAAAAAAGTATTTATGGAAATGGAAAAAGCAGCGGTTTAGCTAACGAGCCGTTAACAGCGATTCAATTAAAAAAAATTGCGAAAATCCTTATTTTAGAATCCTATAATTGGCGAGTCCATTTACGAAATTTAATTAACTATGAAATGAACACGTTACATACCAATAAATTAAATAATTAAAACACTTTTTTTTCAGTCGATTTAACATTCACTCATTAACAACACACATTTTTCCGAAACCCGATTAATCTCTAAAATATAATTAAACGCGATTGGGTCACATTGTCAAATTTAACACAAAGATCCCTTTTCTCAGAAAAGGTTTAGAAAGTAAAGACCACTAAAGAGAGACCCCTGGTGTACAGAAACGACATCGATTGTGAGGGGCTGCGTGCGCCAAACTCCGATTAAAATTATCGGCGATTAACTAATTGTTTTAGTCGATCAATACTTTAGTCAATACTACTAAACAAAAAAAAAAACTCCCTGAAAGAATCCTAAATAATAAAATTCGATTTATCTACTGTATTTGGAGGGTGCCAACCCTAATTAGGTGTTTTAAAAATAATAACAATTAAACTATAATGAGGTGTTTTAAAAATAATAACAATTAAACTATAATGAGGAGTTTTAAAAATAATAACAATTAAACCATAATTAGGTGTTTTTAAATAATAATAATTAAACCATAATGAATTGTTTTAAAAATAATAATAATTAAACCATAATGAGGTGTTTTAAAAATGATAATAATTAAACCATAATTAGGTGTTTTTAAATAATAATAATTAAACCATAATGAATTGTTTTAAAAATAATAATAATTAAACCATAATGAGGTGTTTTAAAAATGATAATAATTAAACCATAATTAGGTGTTTTTAAATAATAATAATTAAACCATAATGAATTGTTTTAAAAATAATAATAATTAA
>JAQIXS010005586.1:0-12329 GCA_034700785.1 Rossiulus vilnensis
CGGCATAAATCAGTTCATTCGTTTGGTTGTATAATTAGAAACGGGATGTTGGAGACTGCGCTCTAATTTGTATAAGAAAACTAAATTTTACACGCATACGTCCTCCAGATGGCCGTTTTCTGCAAGCACTAGAAAGTTTTCATTCTTCTTAAATTTCTCCAGTGGCGCTGTACATTTTTGCAACTCAGTCGTAGAACATGATCGTTTGAAACCTACGGCTGAAAAAATTTAGTAAAATAATATAACGTTACACGTGTGTCCAACTCTCAAAACCGGACGATTCGTCGGATTAACCTGAAACTGGTGCGCAATTAGATAAAATATTATATTAAAATTGATATTTCGAACAAAACAATGTTAGGTCAATTAGATATGGGTATTAAAGTTACAACAACAAAAATCGGAAAATGCCATTGAAATGCCTTTTGATGTTGGCATGTTATTTCTAAGGAGTGCTTTCCCCATCCCCCCCCCCTACCCCCCGAAATTTTCAATTGAAGTTATGGACTTTATGGTTGCCTTAAATAAAACTTAAATATACAGGTGATGGTTGGTGTGTTGCTTGATAATTCAAAATACCAATAATAATTAAAACGACATTCATGCTTTACCTATAGCACTCCTAGGAGCGGCTCCTAAGAGGGGGCCAGTACTCCTAGGTATTTTTTATCTATCTCTAGAAAAAATATAAGCTCCATGTATATAAAAACAAAAACGGTTGATTTCCAGAATGTCCTCCTTCCTCGAAATTTTGTCTTGGGGCCGCGTCTGAGGCTTACTAAAATTTATTGTGGAATTGGCATAATATTGGTGCACCCATATCAAATTATACGAACTAACCTGTTGACTGTTGGAAGGCTGGTGTAGGCCTAACATTGTCGGCGCTGGAGCACTTGGGTTTGCCATTCTCCATCAAGCATACTTCCTAAGGAGTAAAATAAAAATACATAACTCAGGTAAAAAAATGTCCCGTTCCGAATATCAACCCCATTATGTAAAATGTTTAACCTCATCGTGAAAAAGAGTGCAAAATACATGCTCTGACAATTATTAATGTACAAAATAACGCGAATTTATAGTTTCACGTATTAATTAGACGTTTCGAAATTTCGGTCACTAAGACTAAAGCATCATTAAGAAATTGATTTATTGAATGGTAATATGGCAAAATGTTTCTGAGATCGATTTTTTACATGTAGAACAATACACCAACATTACAATTCAATTCGAATGAGTTTAAATTAAAATCGCTGTTTACTTTAGCCCGACCCAAAAGGATTTGCATGGAGGGCATCATTTTGGCTAAGCCTTAAATGTGCATGAAAATGTTCATTCTTTTAGTGAACTAGTAATTAGAAGTGCAACATCCGCCGCATTTACCTCTAATAGGGCTCCGTACATCGCCTTCAAACTTCTCTCCGTGATGCGAACTGCACCAGCTCCGCATTTGGGTTCATAAACACCTATGACGCAATCGTGATAACTATTGACAGCGCTTTAAGTGAGAGGGATAACGGTCAGGTGAGAATGAGCCGAGGAAGCGCTCGCAATTGGAGTAAAATAGAGCTTACGGACCAGCAAAGGGCTTCCATTAACTCAACTGGGTTGTCTGTCATAGTAGCCACAGTTTTAGCGCTCTCAATCGATGACTTCAGTGTGTTGTGGCAAACCGCGACCTCGCCCTGAACAGTTGCCATGCACGGACCGATCTTCAGGTAATCTAGAACGGAAAGTAGCCCCTGAGAACAGCTTGCAGCAGCCTGGTAAACATTTGTCAAATGATTTTGCCGATAACTTGGTTTTGAACGAAACTGTTCGAAAAAAAGACTGCACATCGATACACGTACCTTGATGCAATTCGCTGTTTTCGTCGCAAAGTTCTTTTATATATAACATCACTCCGGAAAGCTTACTTTGGACTAGTCTTTTGGTAGCTGGATCATGTTGCAGGCAATCATTCATGAAATCGTCCATGCAAGCAAACGCCGAATGTATCACTCTAAATTGTATCAAAGTAATTGCATGAAAGTGTTCATTCTTTTACTGAAATAATAATTAGAAGCGGGATGTTAGTGGCTGCTCAGAGGAGATGATTAAAGCCGCGATTAAGCCAGCTTGTATAAGAAAAGTAGATTTTACGCGCATATGTCCGTCAGATTTTCGCCTTCTGCAAGCACTGGGAAATCGCGATGCTTGTTGAGCGTCTCCAGTGGCGCCGTGCATATTTTCATCTCTTCCGATGAACACGTTCGCGGAAAACCCCCGGCTGTAAAAATATACTGATAGTGAAAGAACTCTAATGTTATCCTATGAAATACTGGACAATCCGATCTAGTTTCTTTTAAAAAAATGCACCCATGCGTTTTCATTAAAAAATCCGAATTAGCGTCCACGTTTGCACATTTTCAATTGTTGAACTGTGTCGTAGAAGCGCAATTTTGAATAATTTTAAAGATCAATTTTTTGCGTTTTATCATAATTTATGAATCTAAAAAGAAATCTTTAAATCTTTACAATTATATACACTGTATGCCGTTTCATAAAAATTAAGTCGAGTCATTAAATCTTTATTTTAAATTCATCAAAAATGCGCCGTGTGACTTTTGGGACAACCTGTATTGCACGATAAAATGGAATGGTTAAATTTGTTTCATATTAAATCACATCCTAGTGTCATTCAAATCGAGCAAGTGTCAGCCTTCGCTGAGCTATTTTGGCAATCGAAATTATTAGTTAAAAGCAAACTAAAATTCGAGTAATGTTGAAGTATGCAGCTAAGAAATGGACATTTCGAGAATTGGTACAAAACGTCTTACGTTTGATAAATCGTTATGGATTTCATCAAAAATTTCATTTTTAAAATCTATACCACATTGTGGCATAAGAGCGTAAATACAAACTCAAATTACCTACATTATATCATATGTATATCTAACAACAATAATAATAATAATAATAACTTCACCATTACCGAATTTTTAAGAGCTACGCACAATTTCACAACCTAGCAATTCTGGTCAATATCGTTCCCTTAAAACAAGCTTTACGCATATGGTGTGTTGAGGAGGAAGTAACATTCTCCCACTTTACAAGTCACTAAATGTTCGTCTTCCAAATTAATTACAATAAGCGAAAACGATAACTAAAATACACTTTCTAAATTGATTTCTAGAATGAATGCACGCGCAACCATCTTTAACAGTATTGCGTCGTGCATCAATAAATATGTCCATAGAAATAAATAGAAAAGTGGCCTTTTTTGAACAATTTCAATAACTAATAACTCACCGATATGAGCGATCGACAAGAAAATCACGTATGAAACGAGGGTCTGGAATGAACTAGGCGACATTTTGGCGATATTTCCAAGAAAATTGAAGTTTGATAAACGCTGTTCCAGCAGCACGAATCTACCGTATACTGTGATTTGCTAAAACGACAAATTAAAACTAGAAACTTTTGTTGATCCTGAAACCGATTCCTTAAAAAGTCACATGAGCGGCGGATAAAAAATCGCAAATTACGCAATCCCGTCAGTTGATAGATGAGTGATCGAAGCGCAATGTCCAATAGGCAAAATGCATGCAACTATTCGCGTAAATAACCGATTTAAAAAGCTGAGAGAGGATTGAATTTCGGCGACAAGATAACCTCGATAGGCGAAAATAACGAAATGAACGAACGATGTGTTTGACGAGGACGATTTTGGTCCCACAAGATGCGATTAGCAAAGGCGTGCATGCGGGGTGGGCTTGTGCCAACCTTGAATTTTATGGAGTTCCCCCCTCCCCCAAAAATATACACGATTTCATACTAGGTGTTTACAACATGAGATTTTTTTCGCTGAAAGCGCCGTATTTCTAATTCCGTTTACCGAAAATTTTCGCCTACGGCGTTTGAGGCAATATTTGTGATGTTTTACTAAGAGAAGGCCTCCACGAAGTGCCTTATTGAAGAACGCCTAGCGCTACAGAAACTGCTATGACAACACAACCACATGTATCCCAAAATCGACCATAACTCCTATAGTAGCAGTTCTATCCTTGTGCATGCACTTGTCTTTCGCTCACGGTAAAATGCAAAGCATTCTGTTCATATACAAAATTTGAAAATTTCTGATTTGAAAAATTTTTAAGTCTCCCTCATAAAGCTTCCCAAGGATCGAACCACAGGTGTTGTAATATGCAAGTCGACGCATATTACAGCAAAAATGCCAAAAAAGATCGAGATGAGACAACGCTGTCAGACTGTGGCGGTAGAGCGAGCTGACCACTAGTGTAGTCATTAGTGCGGGACTCCCTGTAGATAAAGTTTATAATAAAAGCACATTAAAGCACAGTGAAACATCAATATTGTATACACGATATTCTGCTATGGAGTGATATCTAAAACGTTCTATACAATTACCTTTTATAGGATATTGGTATTTCGTCCCCCAATATAGAAAGATTTCTTAAATTTCAAACCCTTACCCTACTTTAGCATATCCTAACGAACTAAACAAAAAACCATTAAGAAGCGTGTATGCTGAAATTCGTTTCCTAATCTTATAAAATCAACTGAAATAATCATCGCACTAACGGTTTTAAGTATTTAAAGCACATGTGCAGTATGTCTGCTTTTTTACTTTGATGGGCATGTATACTTAAGAAAAGCCATTTAAGAGAAGGAATTGAGATTCTCGTATTTCAAATATTGTGACATTTTAACGATGGTTTCGCCCGATCTATGAACTTTTAATTTTCTTTCGCATAATTATAAAAATGTTTACGCAAGTAATTCGGAGAAAAGGACGTCACAATCTCGAATTTTAGAACCAACGCCAAAATATTAACACGACTATTGAGAGCATTGATATTTGATTACTGAATGTTTGATCGTGTTGGACGATTATTCGGAACAAACTCAACGCATTTCTACGTAACGGTTTTCAACGAAACAGTTTAATAACTAATTAACGAATTTGTACAATCGTATCTCCTCAGTCTAGATTTTACTCTGAGTTCAATTAAGTAACTAAATCGCATGATAGGCTACATAATGAAAATATTCAACACGTCTATTCGATGGGCAACAAAAATTAAAAGAGATTAAAAGATGAAAATATAAAATAAAGAAACCAATGAAAAGGAAAATGTATGATAATTGATTGCAACAAACACAAACAAGATATAAAGAAAGACAATACCAACGTCAATGATGATCAACGTTACTCTTATTTTAGAAAATAATGGCATTTTAAAACTTGTATAAGGATTGCATCTTCTAAAATAGAAGTTTCGTTATATTGTAAACTACCGCGTTTTTAGGTATCGTGGCTTAGAATTTTAAAACGTAGTATTATTTTTTTCCGGACATTTTAACATTGCTAATAAGGATGATATCATTCCCAAAATTAGTCTTAATTTACCTTTCCACAGGTAAGGTTTTGTTACTTTTATTTTGCGCCTTATGCAAGTCCGGGAAGGTCTTGATTTTCGTTGAATTTCTTCAGTAGCACAGCGCATCTTTGTAACTCAGAATGTGAACACGATCGTTTCAAAGCCATGGTTGGGGAAAATACGGTGAAACCACACAACGTTACACACTCTAAACCGGGAGCTTCCTCGATTAAACAATGATTGGCGTGCAATTAGATATAATATAAGATACAAAAATGTGATTTTGGACAATCCGTTTAAGCAACGCGCTTTAAGCAAAACAATCTCATTCAATCACCATACAATATCAAGTACGAAATTTGTCTTAACGGAGAGGGTGTATTTCCACATTTAAGCTATTTTAAGTGTTTCAAATCCCAACTCAAGGGGTTAAATTTGCCCGAGATTCTATTAAAAATTTCTTTACAAACATTAATAAATCAAAACACGGCATATGTGAAATTTGCAAAATCTAATTAAAACTGATAGATTTTAGTTGAGAAATAAGAAATTGGTTTAAAAAAATAGGTTTAAAAATTATAAAGAAAGAAGCTTCGTAGGCGAATGTATCATTGCTTTTAAATGTTGTAATACATGTACATAAATTTCAAAAAAAAACATTTCCTTAAAAATACAATGTATAAAGCCTAGTAATAATCTAATTTATGTCGTACACATGTATAAAAAACCAAGTAAAATATGCGATTTTTTTAAAACATAATGATGAATTTTCGACTGCTTTTCTAAAATTATTTAGAACTTTGCCCACAACGATTTCATTGAAGGAGCACACTGTATTGCACAGTTGAGCTATTTTGATTAATATTTACATAAATAATTTCGTTTAAAAATGTGTTTCTTCCCTCAGCTTTCTATGTACTGCAAAACTCACCGATGTGGACTATCAACAAGAACATCAAACACGAAACAAAGGTCAGAAATGACTAACGCAACATTTTCGTGGTATTTTCAAGCATATTCTCGAAAATGCAAAACTCTAGCAACACGAATCTATCGTATGTTTTACCTAAACGAAACTAAAACTAGAAATGTCCGCCGGTCCCAACCCCAATTCCCAAAAGTGTCACGTGAACAGCGGATAAAAAGTGTCCAATAGGCAAAATATTTGCAAGTATTGCAAGTACAAGTTGTGTAACCTAGCTAAAAAGTTGAGAGAGGATAAAATTTCTGTAAAAAACAACCTCGACAGGCGGAAGTGACTAATGCGATAAGATGTGACAAACATACATGTATTTTAAATGTGTGCAAAGGATGGTCACAGTTGGTCCCGTGTCCACCATTAAATTTTCCGCTTAATTCCCTCCCTCAAAAAAAAATGCAATTCATAATATAGATGTATAGAATAACTGTTTTTTTCCACTAAAATCACCGTATTTTATAGCTTTATTTCTAATCCAGGTAACACAATTTTTTCGTTTACAACATTTATGTTAATAACTGTGATAATTTGCTTAAAAAAGCCAACATTATTAGAGAACGTTTACCATGCAGGGGGAAACTACCCTTGTACATGTGGATACCTTTCTCTTTCTGTAAAACGCAAAGCATTTTGTGCAAATGCAAAATTTGAAAATAATTTATCACAAAAACTTAGTCACTCAAGTAAATTTCAGTTTAAAAGTATCCTAAGCCTCACGGTATCTGGGGGTACATTTTGTACATGAATTTAGGCCCAAATTCATGATTTGTGGACTTTGTTTCCGAAATTTTAATTAATTCATTTCTATAGAAACTTAAGTCAAAATATACGATTTGTAATCTCGGTTTTAAAAAATATTAGCATATGGCGTTCCATTACTTGATATTTCTCAGCTATAATATTTCTAAGCAAATTGTATTCAGTACTCAGCTGAGTCCGCTTCCTGTTCCGTTTCGTTGAAGATGATGATGTCACAGCAAAGTTGAGGCTCCTAGCTTTGCAGCTGCATAAAGCAGCAAATGAAGCCTGCAAGTTGAACGTGGAGGACCTACTGTAGGTCATAGACCATGTGGCATGTGGGTCGAAGGTTAATCGCAAGAAGATTAACAATTCAGCTGAATTTCGAGAGCGCATTATGGGGCACTGGGCACACGCTGGAAACAATGCTGAAATTGTTAATTACATGTACATGTAATTTCATTTTGATATGCAAATAAACCAGTACGGAATTCATACTGATATACACAGAAATACACAGCGGTTTTGGGGACATTGCATAGAAAGCAATTAAGGTCAGTTAGGCAATTCTTTCTGAAATTTACAATTTTCCAAAAGACATAGAATTTCTAAAGTTCAAAGAGGAACCCTTGTGACTCATTGTGCAGTTGCATACAATTAAAGTGAGTTTTCTTCTAACACTGTATATTGATGCTGACTCATTAAATCGGCCCTTAAATTAGGCCAGCAAAACATGTCTCTCTGAAATGCCCAACATAAAAAAACGTTTACTCGCACACGATTTCTCGAATGCTACATTTATTTTCCTCATTATGAAATTGGGTTTAACAGATTTTAAATGATTTGAAAACATGGATAGAATCCAGCAGGTTACCTACGGATGCGGGGTTCCCTCAACCCCACGATTACACCTCCGAAGATGGGCATAAACGTACTTATGCAACTGGATTAGAAGCAACGGTATTTAATGAAACATTAATTACAATCTAAACAACTAGTACATTCATTTTCCCCAGGTTCATTTTACTAAAAGCTCAACTATGTCGCGTAACATCGTCTACATGACATCAAAAAAATCTTAAAAAATAGAGTTAGAAACAGAGAATTAGATATTACCAATTATACTGTAGGAGCCTGGTGATTACACATTTATATCCGTGCCAACTGATTTCACAATAATAATACATTTCGGAGGGAGAATAAATATATTTTCGCCCTATCATGCAGCGTCGTCTGTATTTAATTGCATAAGTGCATTGGTAATAGCTGTTACTTTAATAATCATTGTTAAGGCAACACTGGTAAATTGCATTAATTTTAAATTAGTTAATTGTGAGACGCCATAAAAACGGCGATTAGAAGGCGCTAAGTAAATATTTAACTAGGGTGGATCAGAGGGGTTCAAATAATAGTGAAAAACGGGCATGAGAAAAATTATTTTTAAATTATTAATTTTTAAGGTAATTTAATGGAAATATACGAGATCAAACTGCACAATTAGCTTTCTAGAATAATTCGAATTTAAAGTTTCTACGTTTTCCCACGTGATCCACGATTTCAAAGGCGGTGAGAAATTTACATAAAGAGAAACGTTTCAATAACTGACAGCTATAGAGGTGACAGTAATTCACTCCATGCTAAAAAATGGGCCTGGAGTTAAAGATACACATTAATAGTATGGGCACCAAGTCACGTGATCATTGTTCATTGGCTATCATCACCAAAACTTGCTTTGACACGCCCAGAAAATAGCTACAAGGGCCAACAAGATGGATGCTGGTCGAACACTGAAGGCACTGGAACATTTGGGAATGCCATTCTCCGTAGTGCATTTCTAAGAAATAAAATCCATAAATTAGGTACAATAACTTAAAATGGCACAGGCTGATTGATGAAAGGTAGTAAAGGGCCGTGCATACCACCTCCCCCCTCCCTCATTTTGCAGACTACAGCCCCACATTATATCGTTAGCAAACCTTAATTATTGGTACATAAACAGAAAAATATTTATTTACAAATTGTATAATTACTGTTTAAGTAATTATAAATTTTGTAAATAAATATTTTTCTCCATTTTCCTCGTTCTGGTTGCGGGCCGGATAGGAATATTTTGGATTTATATTAGCCGAGAGCAGGAACTAATTTCAAGACAATTCCTGTACACAGTTGCACCTACCTCGAATGATTATCAATTCGCAGGCCTCCCATTCCTCTTATCTTTTGTTATCATTTGGTGAAACATTACGTTATTACGTTTTGTATGGACGTCTTTTAGGGGACATCCATAAACGCCGCCCGGGACGGGGAGAATAGTTCGAACACCGGACACTGCCGGACATGGGGGAGGAGTTTCTAAGAAAAGTGACGTTCAGATTATGCATTAAAAACTACATAAACGTGGCTGGCAAATGGGTGAAATACGATATCACGGTTGTGTAGTTGCAAATAAATTGCCATTGTTGCAATTCAAAATATGGTCTTAACTAATTAGAAATATTCGGCTTAGAGATCGCACCTTCCCCTAAATCGGCATTCGGCGCCAATGCCCACCGATGGAGAATGAGTGGTGCTCTTTCTTTCTACTGGTAAATTTAAATTCCCAGCGCTCTCCGAAACCGAATCCTGGCTACGCCACTGACTTAAGTTAATACGGCCATAGCCATAAAATTCAATTACATTACTACATGTATTAGGCCTTCGTATTTTTTTCAATTTGAAAGTGTTTTTTCCAAATTGGACATGTGGAGAGGTGGGGGTAATAAAAACCAGAAAAGGGGAAAGGATAGGGGAGATAACAATCATGAAAATTCCAGGACGCTTTTTATGCATAACCCCTTATCAGCCTTACAAAATAACTCTCGCCGCATCCTTACCCCGCCTATGGCGGTGTACGCTATCTTCATTGTACTGTCGATTATGCGACCTGCCCCATTTCCGCATTGGGACACGACAACGTCCTTCATGCAAACGTTGTGACGATTTATGGCGCTTGAAAGAAAAGAAAAAAGTGGATTTAAACGGTCAATTGAGAACGGGCCAAAGTATTACCGAGGAGGGCAGTAAAAAATGTACGAAAACGGACCAGCAAAAAGCTTCCATCGCCTC
This sequence comes from Rossiulus vilnensis, assembly GCA_034700785.1. Taxonomy (NCBI): domain Eukaryota; kingdom Metazoa; phylum Arthropoda; class Diplopoda; order Julida; family Julidae; genus Rossiulus; species Rossiulus vilnensis. The sequence goes on from JAQIXS010005586.1 coordinate 10,204, forward strand.
AGATTCGTCCTTTGCCGTCCTTTCAACGCTCTCGAAAGATTTCTCCATATTACTGGTGCAGACCTCATCTTTACTAGCTTTCGACACGCACTCACCGTACTGCAGGGCATCTAAAAGGGAAATGGGCCACAATGAGAACATTTGTGTCCTGCGCCGAAAAGATGGGCACCCACAAAAGGGTAGGGACTGAAACGTCTGAAGCAACAATTTCGTTCCGAATGCCGAAGTTGAAAAGGCATCTCCACGAACAGTACAAGTTCGCGCACATGGGAAGGAGAGAGGAAGAGAAGGAGGTTGGTGAACTTGGTTTCCTCTTTTCAGCTAACTAATTTAACTAATTACATTTGCAATAATAAAATAGAATATTTCAAACAATTGTTGTAGATTACACGAATCTCGACTTTTAAATCCTGCGTATGATCCCCGGGACAGTTCATGCAACGTACCTCGGTGCTCTTGGCTGTTTTCGTCGCAAATATTCGTTATATATTCCCTTAATCCGGCTATGAGTTTGTCCAATCTTATTTTCCTTTGCCTTTGTTCTTGGCCTCTAGAACAATCTCGAAGGAAAGCTGCCGAGCAATCCAGAGCCGATTGGATTTCCCTAAATTGGGATACAAACGGCTCCTTGAAACGGGTTCTATTTCATATTAGTACAATCATTCGATGCTAATGACTGCCCATACAAAACCTAGTCTAGACTGAGACCAAGTTTAGATGCACGTCAAAACTAACTGCATTGCTCTCGTTATTCAAACCATCTTATACCACCTTAAATGCATTGAAAGCACGCGTATTTCTATGAGTTCAATAAGTTAAGTTTCCTCGAGTTGCTGTTGATGACATGATACGCAAAGACAACCGAAGAAATAGGAGGGAAAAATTAACACGATTACACCGACAGATAAGAAAAAGAATTTACCTGCACGTCTCCCCAAGGATTTCAAACGCTTGATTCTGTTCGAACTTCTTGAGTGGTTCTATGCATTTTTGCGCATGTGCTGATGAACACCTTTGACCTACGGCTGGGAGATAAAAGAAACAAACAAACAATTTATTTTAATTTTGCTCTTAAAATTCTTTCTCTTATCCATGGAATTCGTCTTCGTTTGCAATGAGGTATTATTGAGCCTACACTGCTTCTTATCGTGCAGGCCCATTTTACGCAATGATATAATGAAATGAAATTTTAGATAATCCGATCTAGTTTCTTTTAAAAAAATGAACCACTGCGTTGTCATTAAAAAAAACGAATTAGCGTACACGTTTACACATTTTCAATTGTTCAGCTGTTTCGTGGAAGCGCAATTTGGAATAATTTTAAAGAATATTTTCTGCGTTTCATCATAATTTATAAATCTAAGAAGAAATTCATAACTTAGTTATAATATTTAAATCTTTACAACCATATACCCTCATAGAAATGAAGACGAGTCATTGAATCTTTGTTTTAAATTCACCCAAAATGCGCCGCGTGACCTTTGGGCAAACCTGTATTTCACAATGCAATGAAATAGTTAAATTTGTTTCATATCAAATCACATCCTAGTGCCATTCAAATCAATCAGGTGTCAGCCTTCAATGAGCTATTAGCGAAATTGGTAGTTAAAAGCAAACTAAGATTGATCATAAAGTTTTAAAAATCTATACCACATTTTGCATACGAGCGATAATCCAAAATGAAATTCCATATATCATATGTACGTGTAACAATAATAATAATAATTACAACTACACCTATAGCGAATTTTTTTAAGAACTACACACTACTTCACAACCGAGCAATTCTGGGCAATATTTACATTTAGTTTAAAAATTAGTTTCTTCCCTCAGGTTTAGCTCCCTTTCGGCCAAAATTGTTCCACTAAAACAAGCTTTACGCAAATGGTGTGTTTAGAAGGGGGTAACATTTCTCCACTAAACAAAGCACTAAATGTTCGTCTTCCAAACTAATTACAATTAGCGAAATCGATAACCAAAATACACTTTCTAAATTGATTTCTAGAAATAATGCACTCGCAACCATCTTTAACAGTATTGCGTCGTGCATCAATAAATATGTAAATAAAACTAAATAGAAAAGTGGCCTTTTTTGAACAATTTTAATAACTAATAACTCACCGATA
>JAQIXS010005587.1:0-12325 GCA_034700785.1 Rossiulus vilnensis
GCAGCGGGGGAAAGGACGCTGCGGCACCATGCGGCTCCGGCAAGGGGACGTGCGGGTAAAGGACGCTCGTGTGCAGCGGGCCTTACGGGTCCTAGTGAAGCAAGATTAATATGAACCGTTTTTCAAAATTTAAAGAAAAATAGAAATCACATTAAAACATTTATAAATTGTAACATGTGGCATTTAGTACTTCTACAGGTAATTCTATCTGAACGCAGAACACGTGCTCCTTTTTTAACTGAAACTACCTTAAAATGGCCTCCTCTTTTTAAAATTTAGTTATCTTAACTGGGTTTACTTAGACCATTAGACCCTACTATCATATTGTATTAGCATATCATACGAGCACTTTCTTATTTTTAATTTTAACAAGAACAAAAAAAATACCCAAAAAACGAATTTTTGTGCTCTTACTTAGGTTAGACAGAAATGACTAAAATATTGGCCGATTACTTCTAACTTTATTCTTCTGAGTTTTGTTGGCCGAATTTCACTCGCTGCCCAGTTACCGCATATGAGACAAAAGATACCAAACCAGCAGCAACGCTCTCTATGAGCTTGACTCATGTTTCAGTGATTTGTCTTGCCAGTATTATCAAGCATAAATTAACAAGTACAGTGTACTGACCTGGATCCTCAGCAATCTAAAATGCTGTTGCAGGCTTCTCAATCCGCTAACCAACACGAACGAAAGCTAAAAAAAATTCGCAAAAAAAAAAAACAGGTCCGAACAAAAGGACCCAATGAAAAAAATGGCGTTGACCGTTTCCGCAATGAGGCCCGATTACGATTAATCGATTACTTTACTAATCGCACTTAGGTTCGGTCCGTACCCCGCGCATTTTAAACACTTCTAACGGTATCATGCTGACGATCAATCATCAGATGTAAGCAGAATGCAAGACCAATACCAAAATTTAAAAAAGATTAAAATACGCCCAGGTATTCGCTAGGTTTAAAAACTGACGAATACCAAGACTATGTAATTCGTGATTGTACTACCAAAATTTACGTCTGAGCTACTTTATTTAATCACTAACATTTACATGCATCGTTTAAAGTATTTTGTCCCGATTTAAAGTAGGTATGCAAACACCTTACCTAGTGATTTATTCTAGCTGAACTACCTTGAATAAGCCCTCGGCATGGGGGCTGTTTGAACCAAAGTAGTACTTTGGATTGATCCAAAAATACCCATGTAAACCGCTCATGCATAGTTTTATGAAATCACTCGTCACTTCCTGTTTCCTGTGTTTTGGGTTACATCTAAAACCAGATTCAGGCTGATTCCGTGACTGGCACTTAACGATTTGCAGATGCAATCTCGCACGCACAAGGCCGAATCGGGTTTTAGCTCACCCAAAAAAAACACACCATCAAAGTCCGTAATGCTATTTTTGAAACAGAGGATTATGGGTTTTTTGCCATATTTCAGCACTAGATGGCACACTTTTCAGTCTTGCCATGTAAACTCACGCCATCCTGCATTGGATTGAAAGGCTTCACGGTAGGACTGCTTTAAAAGTTGCATGTAAACGTAGTGTTATTTACCTTAAGTAAAACGCGGGAAAAGTTAAAAAGGATTCTTTTCTGATCTTTTAAAAGAATTGGATGATTCAAAGTGATACAAATCAAATACATGTTTGTACTCCTACACAATAAGTTAAGTTTGTTTTTCAATTTTTCGATAAAATAATACGGTTCCTTCAAACTTTAAGTAATAAGTTTTAAAGTTTACTAGACCAATTGATAACCAAACTTGTGTATCTCTATTAAAGTTATTATATTCTTTGTATTACTTTAAAACAAATTATAACGGTCAGCTCCTTTGTATTACGCATTGTTAGTAGAGCATTGACACTCCCTTACTCAAAATAATTGCATTTTTAAAGTTGTACTTTAAAAGCCTGATAGTTTGGGTAGTATTTGTATACATTAACAATATACGAGCTTTAAATACCAAATTTTAACGGACCATGTTTAATAAAACGTCACTACGCTTTATCGGTGATCCCAATATCATTTATGTTCATCATCACACTAAGATGCTGTGTACTTAACTGGTTCATTAAAACTATGAATTGTCAATTTCGAAACTAGAAATCGCATCCTTAGTGAATCTATTACTTTTTAAGTTAACTGAACAACTTAATAGATTGTCTTCCAGCATAAAAAACCTCACCAATGCCCAACAGATGGCACACATGTTATGAGACTAACATGATTAATTGCAAACAGGCTCTTGCATTTTATTGGTTTACTTGAACATCCCCAGTACATTATAATCTAGTTTTGGACATTGTGTGACAATGCCGCAACAAGTTTGTAAATGTTTATCACGTAATACGTTTATAAGTGTTCATTTAGCAAATACAGTATGATGTGTACTTAGTAGGCCTATATGGTAATTAGTGATTAATCTTAAATCTGGTGTTTGCGAAGCGCATTCTGTCATGCCTGCCTGCCACTGACAGCTCTTAACGTACCACTAAAAGCACTTAAGCAAGATCTGTACGTCATGCAAGGAAGCCTTTCTGCTTTCTTCTTCGTATCTGGAAATCCAATTTGATCAACATCGAAATAATATATTGCTTTCCCTAGAAAACCCTGGCTGCTCTTTCTTGGTGAAACGCAAATAGTTCTCTGCGGGATAAGTGCTGGTGCATTTGTTGACATGTGATTACGAAACTTGGCGTAATCAAGCTACGCTTGTTCTAGGTACTAAACGTCGTCATTTTTCATGTCCTATTTTTTAATATGGTTTCCTGAGGCTCTGTGTGTTTTTTTCAGGTAGCGAGCGGCTAATGCGTTTCCGCGCTTTATTAGGCTCCACTAAATGCTTTATGAGATTCGCCATTGCTGGCGAAATAAGCGAAGAACTCCAAAATAGGACGTTTTATTAACAAGGGCACAGGACGCTTGGGATCGGGTTCTGAAATTGTTTCAGGCATCGTAAACCAAAAGTCGACCGACCGAGCAATTATTAAACCGCCATGAAACACCCAATTACGTTTATGGCGTATGCTTTACAATTTTAACTACCCTTTGCAGGTGCTGTGTTCTGTTGGATGTGAAATTTGCGAAACGTTTGTTGACTTGCATCATTATATCAAAAATATTACTCCCCAAGATGTTGGCAATCACTGAAAAGCCATGTGCTTAGAGGAGGAACTAAACTGCGAGCAAGACGCACATTGTTTCAGTGGTGCTTTACACTAATCATTTTAATATAGGCTTGCGAAGTTACTCTGAACAATAAAATATGGTTTCATTTCCATAAATATGTGAAGAAATTAAAATGAAACATGTTCTTTCTTCAGTATTTAAAAATATTACCCCAATGGGTCGGCAATCACTGAAAAGTGACGTGCTTAGAAAGGAAACTAAACTACGGACAAGGAAATACATGTATTTGTTCAATGGTGTTTTACACTCATTATTTCAATGCAGGTTTACGTTGTTACTCTAAACAGTCAAATGTTGTAAAATATGTGAATTGGAATCAAACATGTTCTTTCTCGGGTTTATACAAGTATTGGTGTTCAAACTGAAGGAGAATTTCTTGTCACCTTCAATTTTAAGCGAGTGTGTCATTCTTCCAATATTCTTGGAAGGTATAGGTCTTCTTCTTCTTGGTTGGTAGAGTCTAAAGACAAAATACACCGACGTGAAATTGAACCGTAAGCTAGCGTTGTGGAAGACACAAGAAAAAGTGAACGAATGCGGCCTGAAAATTGAATTTTTGAACTCTTGGATGCGAAGGGCGGGGGAGGAAAGCAGCTTCACAAACATGCCTAAGTGCTTTCTTCAAAAAGAAATTGAAGATGACAATAATTTGCAAATTTGGAAGCAAACAGTGTTCGGTCATGTACCGCTATCTTTGTTTATACAGTATATCATTAAATAAAATTTTTTTCTTCAATTTGTTCAAGATTTCTACAACTAACAATTTAATCTAATGCTTTGAAATGTTTGCCGAAAGGCACGTGGGTGAATCCAAAATAGCGCTCAGTCTTGTAACGCCATCTTTGTTTATGCAGTATATCATTAGATAATATTTTTTTCTGTTCAAGATGTTCAAGATTTGGGCGACAAAAAATTTAATCTAATGCATTGTAGTGTTTGACGAAATACACGTGGGTGAATCCAATTAAATTTAATTCATATTCGGTTTTGAGTCGTAAACGCGAAATTGAATTTATTTATTACTCGCAGTATATAAAAACCAATTGTTAAGGACGTTTGACGATTCTGCGAAAAACGTGGACAATTTAATAACTTCTATAGCATGAACCATTACTCTGATGTGATCGTGAATTTAATTTTTCCGCCTTGTTGAGTCTTCTAATGTATGGCAGCCAAGTTTCTTGTGCATTGTCCTAGAACAAAACGTAAATAGCGATGTAATGACGTATAATCACATAGTACTTATAGTAATTTCATTTGTCGCCATGACGAAGAGGGTCATCAGAGATGCTAAATTGAGAGAAAATTTACGGAGACTGACGTCATGCTCCCGTAACAATTGGCCTGGAAATTATGCCTTTGAATAAATGCACGTCTTATTTCATGCATTTGCATTGCGTCAGTTCGCCAAGTGAAATGCGTTAGTTCGTAGGCGAATTATATAATATAAAAGCTCACCAGTTGCAGTTACTTAAAAAAAATTGAATGCAGCTATGTTTTCTAGACATAATACAGGAAAAGTGTCCACAAAGCATAAAATATGGGTTTACTGCATTTTCAAGTTGTTGTATAAGCAACACATCCGAGATCGAATTATGCCTCTTCTGTAAATTCATGGAATCAAATGCAGTATACCTAGATTTTCAACTTAGTGTAATTTTCGTGTAGAGTTGTACGGTGCGTATTTCATTTCCTTTATTATCTTTTCACGTGTTGTGCTTGTGTATTCATCATCAAAGCTCCGAAGTATCTTAACATGCAAGCATAAACAACTCACAACTGCCAAAATTTCTAGAACAGAACTTAAGACAATTTCTCGCCTAAATTAGTCCTAGGTTGTCCGACATATTTTATGTTTTTAGAAAATACTTATTTAAAATGTTCGAAATTATGCATCGACATTATAATAAGTTCTAAAACCAGAAGTGCATGACCTATAAAAGTTTGTACTGATATCAAGACCCTTTTTGCTGTGGCTTGCTTTGAGAAGACAATTTAAATCATTGCAGTTCAAAGGGCGAATGACTATTTCAAATTCATGTGTTTCGATTGTTGGGGATAGTTGGGAAATGTATTTCCCCGTCCACCCTAATTCGCATTATACTTTTATCTTCAAAAGCTCAGCCCCTATTTAAAATAAAATTTAAAAGCTTTTAATAAAAACATAGCTATTAACTAATTAACTACAGCGTTGTCATGTTTATTTATCTCGCTACCCAGGCAAGGAACTCAGGCAAGTTTGTCATATTGAAATCCGTTATTAAGATAACGGACCTGCTGTACAGTTCTTTAGGGACCAATGTAATTCTTCTTCGTATATGTAATTGTTGTAGAGCAATGAATTTTCAAACATCAAATTGATTTGATTTGTAAGTAATGTTGCAATTTTTTTAAACGGCAATTTCTACCATCCCATGTGCTTTTCCGTTTTTTTCCAGATTTCATCTCGGACATTTGTCATAACGGTCTTCAAAATGTTGCAACACAATCAAAAATACCAGAAAATCTGTTGTATGTATTCATGCATACGAAAATATCAAGACTGTCAATACAAGCGTACCAATAAATGGCGCAATTTGTTGCACGTGTGGAACAAGTAGGTTCATTTCACATAAGTAGCTCAACATGATTTTATACAGAGCTGAGAGGTGGCAGTGGCGCACCCTATTCCGACCTGTTTCACTCTCGCAGATTAGCCAACGTTTTTCTCGATTTATAGCAGCTTTCGCTGATGGGTCCATCAAGGGTTTGTTTGTGAAATGCCAACTCTGGTTTGCCAGTTTTGTCCCGGGGGCTATCCAGGTTTTCTTCAGTCGACCTCGGTGGCCACTCGCACAAACCGCTGTCGTAAAATGTCCAGCCTTCTCCGCAGTTTTCGTCACGAGAAACCCGAGTTAATTTGCGAGAGCATCCGCACTTTCTGCTGCCTCGGTGCGCAAAAGTAAAAGCAATTTGAAGGAGATTTCCGAGCAAGTGCTCGCGACGCGACCGCCCTATTCATGGCGCATTATTGGAATTTTTGAAAATGCGCTCGAAAGCAACCGAGCAAATAGAAATTCATTGATGGCAACCCTGCCAAATGTTGTCAACATGACGGTCTGCGTCTCCCCGCTGTTTAAGCCCGGGCCTAATTTGCATTTCATTTTTTTCTTCTTGCAGAAGTGCCCCAACGGCATCGTCAGTGAAAACATGTTTAAGGATATTTATGCGCAGTTTTTCCCGCAAGGAGGTAAGCAAAGAACGGATATTTGGAAAGGGTTTCGGGACAATGGGTGTCGGAAAAGACTGAGGCACTGAGAAAGGAGTATTTAACCTGTTCTTCAATCATTTTTCCTATCCTGATTTTGATCAGCTACTTCTATAAAACAAGTAAGGTCCGCCAGGCCTCAGCAGCAGTGCGTGTTCCATGGCAATATAATGTAACGCCTCTTGTAACAATCAGCCACAGAGTTGTCCATGGGCCTGCGCCAAGGCTTTCCACGGCACGTTTTCTAGATGGGAGACTGAAACTGTCATATTCGTTTCGTTTTTACTTGACAGGCATTGGCATCTGACAATTCCAAAAATTGCTCAGCTGTAATGCCCTCTGTGCCATGACATGTCGTATCAAAAGCCGGCTAAGCCTCAAACTGGACTCAGTCACCCCACAAACAATAAAAAAACATGGAAAGGGTACACAATTTTAAAAATGAAGGGGTGAGGCGGTTTCGTCTAGTTCTAACAATCTTTAGAGGATAATATTGTCAATTGAATTATAGCGCTTGTTTGTGCATGTGTATGCACATGTATGTGGCGGGGTTTGTGTTTTATTTAGGATGTTTCATAAGGATTTCGTCTTAAAACGCTAAGCATTGGCGCAAGCAAATAATGAGATAGTGGTACGTGCGAGGGGCTAACACCTGACTTTAAAGATTTCAGTGGGACTTGAATGACTTCAATGAGATTTCATTGATTTAAATGAGACTTTATTGATTTAAATGGGACTTCAATGACTTCAGTGGCATTATCAGTGGGACTTCAAAGACTTCAGGTTGACATCCAATTCAATGATTTCTATGAGACTTCACTGACTTCAAAGACTTCAACCAACATGTACACCTGTCTTCAGAAGATGTTATCCCCTCGGGTACATGCCCCCTTTATCCCCCTACCTCTCCTCAAGAGCAGTGTGCTACTTATGCTAAGGATAAACTTTCAACAAAACTCCTCAAATGTTTATAAACCGATTTTGTCAAAAACCTAAAGACAACTGGATAATTTTCATAAACTACTTGCCAGTGACCACTAGAAGCTGAGAATCTTCCTCCTCTTTGCTTCTGCCTTCAATAATTAATGGACCCATCCAACATGAAAAGGCGGCATTTTCAAATCGTGAAAGTTTTTATAATCAGTGAATAAGCCGCAATTGTAATTTTTTTGCAGCTTTCGCTATCTTGTCTCTTAAAACTATCTTGTTTTTTAATTTGCGAGAAAAAAAATTAAAATTGAGTTTTTGGATCGCAGGTGTTATCGCATAAATATTGTTCTGAATTTATGGCGTCACATCTGCCATCGCAATTATGCATCGAATTATTTTTATATTCATATTATTTTCAGAATCGCCTTAAAAGGTTAAACTCGCAAAAATGTGCGCCACATTTGGCTTATGGTGTGCTGCGCACCTCCTTGTGTTGTACGTGGAATGGTTGGCAATAAATTGATATTTATTTATTGATTATTTCAAAGTTTTATTGTGGGGCAAAGGCGGATCCAAAATAAAGCAGGGGTCACAGACCCTTCCAAACAAGACGATTTCTTTTCCAAAAAAAAAATAACCCGTTATAGATCGTTTTGAAAATAGTTTAAATAAATTCCATTATGATTCATTATTGAGAATAAATTGTTTTTTAAAAAAAACGCCTTGTTTGTCGTTTTTATATAATTAAAAAAGTTTTTAACGTTTCTAACCATCAAACGTTTGACTGAGATCCGTTTAAAATCCGTTATTTCTGATTCAAAAACATCTGCCTACATCTTTATTGAAACCTCAGTAAACACATAAAAAGTGCATTTCAATCACTTATTGGTGATCAAGTTTTGGTTTTAAGAACTTGGTCCAGGCTATTCCCTTTCTAGCATGTTAAAGTACTGTAAATAAGTTGGAAAATGGCCTCTGGTTTATTATTTATTAACTGAAAATTAGCTGCAATTGAATAATTCATGAGGTTGAGTGTGAAAACCCATTTTATTGTCGTCTGGGCTATGGCGACCTGTGTCTACATTTGCTAAAATAGCACGCCCTTGCATCCAACGTTCTATTTCTAGCTGGTTGAAGCGAGAATTTCTGAAGAGCTTTATTTCCATCGGGTATTAACCGTACCAATGAGCGTGAATTACGGCTGGCCTTTATGACCGGCATGGCCTAGCAACAGCTGATGCCCGGCATTGCTGTGTTGTTGTTGCATTCCGTGCGACCCACAAGCACGTTGCCATGGTTACCGCTTCGCACGGCTTAATGGGAATATTCAAATTAGGCTTTTATCCCCCTCTGGTCTTGCTTGCCTCATCGCAGCTCTGCGATATGAGCTTAGGTTGCTGAAATGAGTATCTCAATTGACAATGCAACGCGAGATACAATGCGCTTGTTTGAAAAATCTCAGCGCCATCTATGATTGATTATACGCAACGTGTAGTGCGCGTTAATTCTGGACGCTTGGGATTTCCACCAATATTCTATAAAAGTAGGATCTTTATTTGATGTCGGTGAATGGAGGTAAAAAAAGGGATATTATGAAAACTAATGTTAAGAAAATTAATGGATGAAGTATGGTGGAACTCTTGCAAGTATGGTGGCATGTCCAAAAAGTGAGACCATAGCTAGCCCTTCTGCTAGCGTGTTGCATAGGGTAGATCGGGACTAGATGTTACAGTTTCTACATATAATTTTTTTGCGAGAAAAATAATGCCAAGAAAATAAAATAAACTTCTTAACAGGAAGAAACCTTGGACCTTCCTTTATGTAGGGAAAATACATGTATAAAACATTCACGGAAATTCTTTATGGGCAATAGTATTGAGCAAATAATCCCAGACATGCAAATTGTATAAACTTGCCCCGACCTGGGGTAAGTTAATACATAGAAGGGGTATGATGATACAATATAGTAATATCGTTTATTTGCACAATTAAGAATCCACTGTTATTGTGATTGACGAAATAAAGTTAAATGATGCAAACAAAGTCTACTAAATAAATCTTTTCAGAAAGCAATGCATGTCTTACACCCTTATTACCCATGCTTGTATTAAAGCATATATTAAAGCACGTTTTCTTCTGGGACACTTGTCTTTCGTTTGTTTTGCTCGTCCTTTTCTAAAACATGATATGCAGCATTTCCAAACACTTCCAAGTGTGTATTTCCTCCCTCGGGTTCTCTCTTATACTTTATCATGATTTATCTACAAATTCTAAGGTAAATAATTTGACATATTTTCAGTGACAGTAATTTGCCTATGTGGAAAAATTGACAAATGTTGTATATATGTTGCAAGTTTTTACATGTTCAACTTGCCCCAAACATTGTGTATCAATTAACCCCATGAATGCTCTAATCGTTCTAACAGCTGCTAATAATTAGGCTTAAGACATATGGTTTCAATAATTACACACATTTAAAAAGTAAGAAAATGGCTATCCATCAATATCATTTATGAAACTGTCCTGGTGATCCAACTAACTGTTTCACATGAAGGATCATTAGTGGGGGTCTTCATTCGTCTAAAGTAGAAAACTATAGTGCTTCAGCTACATGTATTTGCCTACCAGTAATCCTCAATATATCAACTTACCCTTGTATCATCTAGCATCGTTCTCCTCTATATGAAGGGTGTCTAACCATAACCTAGCACACGCCAAAGAATCAACTTTTCAGGAAAGGAAAAAGTGTTATGTATTTACATAATGGACATCCTTTTGGGTTGGACATAAATGTAATTTTACTACTTAAGGTTATAAGAACTGTTTTCAGTACTACTCCAATGCCCCACCTATAAATCACTACGTTTACATACTACTTTTAAAGTAGTCCTACCGTGAAGCCCTTTAACCCAACACAGGATGGCGTGAGTTTACATGGCAAGACTGAAAAGTCTGCCCTCGCCGAGGGCTTATTCAAGGTAATTCAGCTTGAATAAATCACTAGGTAATGTGTTTACATACCTACTTTTGGCTCGGGACAAAATACTTTAAACTATACATGTAAACGTAGTGTATGCCATGGGTGTAATCCATCAAGTCTTGTCATTCGTTTGGTAATCATGCAACTTGGTGGTCACCATCATCACTGTCATGCTGAATTTCTGAAAACTTCGGCTTTTTTAAATGCATTTGTCAGCAGCATAACATTAGTTTCTGACATTCAGCTATCTTCATGAGGATGCAGTGAATGTGAACTGTCACATCTGCACGTGAATTGATGTTCTAAAATGCTATTTATCTTCTTTAAAGCTGAGGAGAACGGTGCTGATAACCATTCAACCGGCACTAGAGATTACAGCTAAAATTACTATGGAACATTTTAAAAATTGATACAACTGTCTTGTAAATCATGCAACTGCATGGCAGTAGTTATTAACATTCGAGGTAATAACAGGTCCGATGTATTGCCGAAAATAAGCACGTTGAGAAATTGGATGTGACGGATCTGTTCAATTTTTCTGCTCTCTTCGCATTGTTGCGCAGCTTTTGCGTTACCATGGCAGCTACGTTTCTATCTTCTCTCATTTTTTCTACTTAACAAGAGAAAAAAATGACACGGGCATTCACTACTAACAGCTGGAAGGTGAAACGGAAGAAAGTCGGATTCGTGGCTCAAACCAAATTTGAACAATAGATGCAGGATTATTTCGTAATGTTTACCAGCTGACGACACGTCATTCTCAGAGGCAAAAAAAATCAATAAACTTAAAATACCTTTTTGAAGGAAAGTAAGTTCATTCAATTTTTATTATTAATCTTTTTGAAATTCGTAAAATTTGGTTTGGATTTTAAACTTTGGAGAAGCCAAGTGAAGTTGGACAGTTTGCATATAAAATCCTTCCTCTCAAATATCTCGAAATGGACATAAATAATGCTCAGTTCTTACCATACCGAGTTCTACTGACCATGGCGAGGGGCATCTTTTGAAGTCAGATGTACATGTTAGTTGAAGTCTTTGAAGTCCTATTGAAGTATTTGAATTCAATGAAGTCACTGAAATCCTATTGTAGTCACTGAAGTCAGAGGGGATTCCACACTAGGGGGACATGGCTAACGGCTGCACTTTTGGTTCCAGTCGTAGATAACGGATTGGAAGCATAATCCGTGTTCGTATTCGCAATTTTGTTGCGAATTTTAATCAATCGAAACATACTGTGCTGCTCCTATTAGTGAGTATTAGTGGCAAAACTGGAGCTAAAATCCATGGAAAACGCCAAACTATGAGTGGCGTGAGTTGCACAATTTGTTGAAAACAATATACGAGTACTTCAATATTGAATTCAAGTTAAAGAAAAATATGCAAGAATTCATTACAAAATTACAGCTTATTTTCACCAAGATGTCTTGTTACTCATTCATCTTAGCAGCTGAAGCCTATAGGCATATCCTACTCCCCCAACCCTATCATGCCCCATGTAATGATTTGTTACAAAATTTAAACCAACAACCTCCCTCCATATATTGTAAGTGTCCCTTTTTGCAATTTCTGTGCTCAGGGTGGTCAGAGAAATTTGGTCAAAAACTGGAAATGTCAGGAAAGTTAAGTTCGTATTTTGGGGAAAATTTTGCAAACATTTCTGAAATCCCAGTAAATGTTCGCTTTCTATCCTTTTTCTCCCTAGCCCCATTTTCATTTTTCCATTTCATTTCATTTCATGCACTTTTATATATACATGTTATTAGGTTTCATTATTTATGGCTGTATAATGAAACATTACGGGGCGTAAAACTAAACATGGATATAAAACAAGGGCCGTTATAACGAAATGCCGTAAAAAGAGCGTCTGTATAGCTAGGAGTGTAAATTCAAAACCATCTTTTACAATATTAAGACTTGAGAATATGTAAAGAATGGTAATGTTACGTTAAGACAAACACCCCCACCCCATGTAACGCCCAAAA
>JAQIXS010005588.1:0-12323 GCA_034700785.1 Rossiulus vilnensis
TGTAGACTTGCTCGGCTTCCTTCAGGAGGCTCTCGTTCAGAATTCGCATTTCAATCGAAGTAACGGCTCTCAGCGATGGATGAATCCTGCGATAAATCGTGGACTTGAATTGAACGCTCTGTGGCTCTATCATCCTTTCCTGGACTCCATTTTCCACGTAATGAAAATATCTCTGCAACGAAATATTCACTCAGTTTTACATTTTTAACGAGCAAATTCGCGTGTTTTTTCTTCTTCATATTGACATAGGCAAATGTTTTTTTTTCTTTCAAACCTTGTTATCTTTTTCAGTCACTTTCTTCTGAAGTTGCTGCTGAATTTCATATATCCTGCATAGCTGACGTTCTGGAGAAACTTGGCGGCTTAACGGGACTCGAGGCACAGATTGTCTGCGAATTAAAAATATGATTTAACATACATGTTGTATCACAGTTTATTAGTGATATTTTTGATGGTTTATAATGTGGTGCTTGTGTGTTGAAAAATGCTAGGAAAAACAATTCATAAAAAAGCGTTTGAAGTAAGCAAACAATGAAAAATGAAATTGGAATTCTACATGTGAATAAAAGTTTTTTTTAAAAATTCACGATGAGCAATTTGGAGAATAATCAAATCAAATCTACCTCTCATTCTGCTCCATCATTTTCTTCGACTTGTTCAATTTGTTTGAGCTGGTGTAGACTGTGACAGGACGTTAAAGCATTGGCAAATACACATTGTGAATTCATGCATCTCGACTGAATGTTACTTTTGTTTACATCATTACCATATTATTACCTACACGTGTTTCAATAATTGAGAAATTTGAAATTATTGCATAGCTAGTCATAGTTTCTTTCAAATAGAAACAAAAATGAACAAAAAATAACGATTATTCTCTCATCGTGTAAAAAAATACATTAAAAAATGAAACTATCATTTACGGGCATTTCAACAAAACTTAAGTTCAGAACTTTTCACGATTGGAAAAAAATGGGTCTCTTTAAACCATCGTTCGTCAAATCAGGATACAACTTAGCTGATGCATTTCCGGAAATTCCATTTTGCGTTTGGTCAGATGCTTGACCTGCGCGTTTTGGGCCTCGGGACTGTAGTTGTTGGCGATGGACTCGGTGGGAGTGCGATGGACGAGTCGCTCCTTGTAGGGAACGGCCTGCGTCCAAGATTCGTCTTGCAAAACGGGTGGAAATTCGCAACGAGCCGAAACATTCTGCCAGAGGAAAAAAAAATACTTAATTAACAACAAACGATAACGAAAGCCTTAATTAAACATCTAAACCGTAAAATTTGGATAAAATTGTTGGCTACATTTCTGACAGAAGCCGCATGGATGTCTGGTAAAAAACCGGTCGATTTCGCGGAAGACTTTTTAGCCGGCAACATTTTAATAATAGTTGCAACAATGATTGGCAAAATATATTTGCATAATTTTGCAATCGGAAGAAAGTGCGAAATGAAATGTGCCCAGAGGCTGAGGCTCAGGTGGATCCTATCAGCTGACAGTAAATTGTTTACGTTGGTAACGGTTGCTAAGCAACCGTTGTCATCAAGACCATGCGCTAGGGTTAAAACTTCAATAAGATACAGACCATTTTCTGGCGATTCGAAATAATCAAACTTAAAATCGCTAAAAATTGAGGGACGCAACTTTGATTCAAAATTTGAACTGACTCTTTGAGTCATTGCTATTACACGTAAGAACAAAGAAACTTTGAGCGTTTTCAATTAAAAAAAATGAACAGGTTCATATTTACTTTTGCATTAAAAAATGTTCACACTGCAGTTTTTTAATTTTTTTTCTTGTCCTCAGCAAAGACCTTTGTGAAAAATAAATCACACAATTTCAGTGGCACTTGTGACACAGCATCGAGGAGTGGTTGGTACACTATATATTTGAATCCTTGTACTGTATAAACGTTTGGCTAAATTCTTCACACCACTACAATTACCCCTGACCTTGCCTGACTATTTTTTTTTGCCTGACATTTCCTGATACATACAAACTTACAAAACTGAAAACAATTTCAAATATAAGATGAATAATTTAAAAAGCTTCCTGATATCCTTTGTTTACTGGATAAAGGAGGACTTTCAATTGCACGACACAAGTAAGAAAAGAAAAGAGTCGTTTAACCATTTCGGTTCGCTTAAACATTCATTAAAAACAATGCGGATCCAAAATAATCCCAGTTGGGAAGGGGCCTAGTCAGGGCTGGGTTTTTTTCCTCTTATTTTTTATGGAGTGGGTGGACGGGGGTGAGGTCATATTTAACGAGACAGTTATTTTAGCCTAAAGGGTTCCACAACCCGATTTTGCGTGTGGCAAATCCGAAGGAAAATTACGGGGGCGATAACGGACGACTGACTATTTCGGTTCACAATGATTCACAAAGTAACAACGCAGACGTTCGAGCCTTACTCAGACCGTTGTGAGTTTTTTTTTCAATTTTTTTTTTTATTGGTCGCATTTTACGGGCATTTTATGAGGTCGTTCGTAACTCGTAATGCTCGCTTTTGAGGTACAAATAAACACACAACTTTTTCCACGCGTTTTTTTTTAATTTTTCGCGGCATGTTCAGACACACGCCCTGCAGATGCGTGGGGTGACACATCCCAAATATCCCCGCATCCTAGCCCGATAAAACCGAGTCATCGGCCTCCCAGATTTCCTTCTGGTGGGTCGAAAAGATTCGCGGGCCATAAATATTATGAAAATAACGCGTTTTTAGGCGAGAAACGCTATTTCCAACGCTAACATTTAGGTCGTTTAACGGCTGCTCCGGTGGCGAGCGCAACCACGTTTCGGTTTTAAAAGGTAGGCCTACGAGAAATTTACGATAGGTGAAAACAAAAAAAACGGTTAAAAACGAGATGTACGACGTCAAATAAGTCACGATTTAAGTCAACAGGGATATCGAAGGGATTGAGAAAACCTACGTCAGGCTATACGTGCAAATAATGATGGATGGACAAATATAATAGCAGGCTCTAAAGCAGTATAAAGGCAGATTTATAAAGGAAATATAGGAGGGAAAACAAGGAGGAAAAATATAGGAATTTTACAGAAAATTATGTTTATTTGAAAGCTGCAAAGGAGGGACACAGATGTGTTGTACTTTTAATTTAAATGCAAATCAACATTTCTAAATCAAGACTGCATATGTGCAACTTGCATTAATAAAATGTAGGCCTATAAATATTTGAAATTCACGCAGTTATTTCACCAATTATTTCTAAGCCTTCTTTTAATTGCGTGAATGGTTTCACTTCTTTCATTTGCACGTTGTCCAATGAGTTTTCTTTTATTTCTTCTCTTTTCTTTACTGTGCATAATTCGGTTGGTTTTTGAACAAAATTTGATTTTTGTTTTAAGATATTGTCAAAATATAGGAAAAAATAAAAGGAATATATAGGACGGGTTCAAAAACATAGGTATAGGAACACTTTACAGCCTATAATAGGTAAAACAAGCGCGATTTCAAAAAGAAATTGTTGAAATTATACAGTGCATTTTATAACTTGATACATAATAGCCTATTCTAGTACACTAAGTACATGCATATGCTATATTTTCTATTTCAATAATAGAGTCAATCAGAACTATGAAATTGAAACGAGCAGTATGATTGTTGCTTACATTCGCAAAAATTTGGTCAACATCATCCGTGAAATGTACAGAGTTTATCCGAGTTAATCTCGATGATCTATTTATAATCTATAATTTGTGAGACGCCAATATACCCAGTGTTTTCCACACAGGCCTATCCATCCTTTCCGCATTAAAATTAATAATAGAAAAAAAAAAATTCACAGAACGAATGCGCGTGAGATGGAACGTTTTACGTCATTTCCCGTTCCGCTTTAACGTTCTATTTCGCTAAAGTTCCATTTTGATTCAGTTCTATTGATTCGTTGGGTAAATTTCATTGATTTCCCGTCTGCGTATAAAATTACGGGAAAACGTTTATGTTTTTGAAACGCAAAACGCCCAAACGAATGACACGATACCCAGGAGGGTACGTGTTCGCGAGTAAGTACGGCTTATCCATTCTTTTCGCATTTAAATTTAAGGAAGAGCCAAAAGCAGGCCCACCGTGCAAAAATATTACTGGCACGTTTTTTGCTTCAAATACTTATTATAATTGCTCGATTAATTTTTCCTTATGTAGAATTGGTCGTCCACTTGGGTTTCGGATTTGATCTACTGTACAATTTCAAAATGCCCCGTTTATTTATAAAAAAAAATTAAGAAATTTAAAAAATTAGCCGAAAAAATTCGAAGGAGGTTGCCAGGCAGGGAAGCCCCGGTTTAGGAGGTCGCGTAACGTTTCTTTTTTTTTTTAGTTTTTTTCAAATTTCGAAATTTTTGTATAAATAAACGGGGGCGTTAATTTTTTAAAAACTAGAAACCAAAGCTGAAACCCTGGTGGACGACCAATTCTACATTAATAAAAATAAATCGAGCAATTATAATAAGTATATGAAGCACACAAAAAATGTGCCAATAATATTTACATGGTGGGCTTCGGCTCATGGCAGCCGAGATTACACACGGAGCGTCAATTTATTAAGTTTTGCTCGAAAAATACGGAAGCAAATTGAGTTCGGCGTAATTTTGTTTTCTTCCCATTCTTCGACGCTCTTCGCTTTTTTCCCCGTTCACTGGCATTTTTGTTTTTTGCATATTTTGGCAGCGCATAAATCAGCGGCTTATATGGCCCAGAAACGTAAGCCGGGCTGAAAAGCTGCACCACTAGGGCACATACTACGCGTGTTTTCTCCCGCAGTAAAATAAACTGTTGCGCATTAGGACAAAGACAACAAACGGTATGAATTACAAGCCTTGCCGGAAGGAAGAGATTCGTGTCACATGACTCATCGAGGGGGAAAAAGCAACGAGAGCCGAGCCGACTCTTTCATAATAAGCGAAAACAAGCTCCGATTTAGTCCAAATACAAATTTTGTTTTGACGTAAAACTGTCAAAACACAAATTTTCGGGCGTTAAGTTACGGCGGCAGATGCAGCAGCGCCAACGATAATGCACCCATTGGCTAAACGCTAAATTAACCGATAAATCCCATTATGACAAGGGAATTTATTCCTTTTTTTTATTTCACTCACTCCTCTTTCGACTTGTTTGAAACGTCAACACGAAAAGCTACACCGAAACGCTCATCGTTTTTTGCAATACGTCGAAAGCCGCCATTTTCAAATGCTCGATTTTATGAAAGGCAAAGATGAGGTCAACTTCGTAACGTGTTTTACGAGCTAGACGAGTGTGTCTGAAAGGTTTTTGGTTTCGGAATCCCTTTAAACTTTTGAGAAATTACGAGGATTCTGAAAGTCAGTTTTTGCTTCTGAATGGGGTTGTTGAGGAAAGTAAACCCCTTTCTGCCCTGGTTTTAGGCGAAAACACCGAAAAATGACGAAAGATAAAAACGCTTAAAATAAAAACTAAAGGTCGAAATATACCAGGATCCAGTTTTTGTAAAAAAAATCGCCTCCTTTCATAATATTTTTAAAAACTCCTGCAACGACACTTGCACGAAATGGATTGAAGAAAAGTCTAATCCATACATTCGTTTTATTTATTTATTTATTAATCGAAATTCTAGTTCTAATTGACGTCAAAAAGCACTTCAAAGTTTTTGGAACGTTTATTATTCCGTGATTATGCTATTATTAATTAATGAAAAAAAATAGAATGGATTTACCTTACAATTAAAATTCAAGTCCGATGCGAAATTGTGTTAATTTTCAAACCATTTAGATCGAAGCATTTATTATTTAGTGATTATATTACTATTAAGTAATGAAAAAAAAGATTAGAATTGATTTTTTCCTTTTATTGATTTACCTTTCAATCAAAATTCAAGTTCGATACGAAGTTGTGTTAATATTTTAAAAAAAATCGATTTATGCCGATCAGAAATGATGTACCCGTGCATGCAGATTCTACTTTTGACACAAACACCCCTGATGCAAAATTGTCCAGGTTGACAAATAATCGCAGAATAATGAAAGCCAAGTCCTGTTGCACCATCAGTTTTCACGCCTCTTATCCTGGATTTGCAATTGGGAAACAGTAACCGGAGACGCACTTCGTGCCGGGTGGACATTGGAATACCGCACAAGTCAAAGCGTTGATTGTGGTCACTTTTTTAAACATATTGACAAAGGACTTGAACACGTTTCTAATTCCGTCGATGAATCTGTTGAAGGCCTGGATAGCGTCTTGCAAGTCAAAACTTGGCAGATCACTGTCCATGGGGCATCCTGTTCCGGCGCAATTGGGCACGGGCGCGGGTTCGCACCCGGGAACCGAAGAGCCCAGGAGCAGGATCGTAAGAAGAGGCAGCAACATTTCGTCCGGCTGATTTCTGAGCAACGAAATCATTTGAAGTAATAAGTTTCTATCGATGTGCGATTTCAAATAGGTGATTGAAGTTTGAACTTACTTTCTCCTTAAAGCTTCTGTAAGTCTTGTTACGGACGATCTGAGCAGGCACTCAAGCTAGACGGACGCTTTTATGCCTGAAATTCTACCAGATGAGCCCTCCTTTCATCACTCACAACCATGCTCACAATTTCATCCATTGGTCACATGTAGCTAGCTGTTGGTCAACATTGCATTCATTCATGAACGAAACGCACCTGATCAAACGCACAACATGTTCAGTTCGGAAAACGACGAACGAGGTAGAGGGCGCCGTCGTTTTACACGGAACCGAATGAATATATTCGGATATAATCGTATGTATAAATGCGAATGGAGTGGATGTGGATAGACGCAGAGTGGCACATTCTAGTTAAAAGTTTAATTTAGCTCACATCTGTGCCCCATACTGAAATTTAGAACAACAACAACAACAACAACAATGCAAAGCACTATGGGTAATGTAACCTTCTGGCTGCTGGCACTCAGTGGGGATACAGACTCTCCAGCTCTAACTTTGGTTTAAATAACTTAAGAGCACATTAAGTTGGCCCTTTCAGGGGGAACTTGTCAGTTGTTGCGTCTGCTTTATAATTATTTCATTACAGTGCGATTTATAGTAAGCTAAATTAACCGGTGTCATTCTTTTTAGTGCACGATGGATCGATCATTTAATGTAAAATGAGAACCCGAATTTGAATGTAGTTGCAGAATTACTTGTAGGACTAAAAAACGATGTGTCATTTTTCGAAATGCATATTGAAAATAATCAAGCCAAAACTGTTTCGACGAACTTATTAGAAATGCTGGATTTATTAGCCTTCTAGGTTTATAAAAACTTGTACAACATAAACAACAAGTATAAACCAGATATATAATTTACATGCAATGTATGAACCAGACATAAATTATAACCTGCCACCAGAAATATTCGAAATCCCTAGAGTAAGAATACGGAGCGCATAATTTACCATTGTATTTCTCTCAAATTACATTGGTGAGGAGTAATATTTAAGGACACGTCGTTGGCGAAAGTTTTCAAAAATCAAGCTCATAAATCATGGATTTTACGATAGTTATATTTACAAACACAATTTGGTTGAAATGTTTGAAAATTAAGAGCAAAAAAAATGATTAATTTACGGTAAAATGATGTGTAAATTGGTAAACAAAAACAATCCACGATTTTGAAATAAATTCCAAATTTATGTATTATGATTTTCGAATACGCGCCAAAAAAGTAACATAACGTACGTGTCGGTTTATAATTTATCCAATTACGATGAATTAATGACGATTAATTGCGCAAGGTTTTAATTATCCAGCTGCGACATATAACCGATGCTTAGTTGCGTACACATTATGACAGGGTTCCTCAGTCATGACTTTTCCATGACCTGAGTTTCATTTCATGGCTTCCAAGTGATTTCTAATGCCTGTAGACCCTCTTAAGTCATGTGAAAATATTTCGACATCTTCAATTTCCCTGACTTTTTTCAACAGAAATCACCAAATACCCGCTAGGGTGTGGTGTATTTTATATAACTTGAAAATTATCCAGTTTATTCATAAGAAGAAGAAGAAAAACAAAAACAACAAGAGCAACAAGGATGAAATTGTACCATCAGAAATAAGCGTGGAAAAAATCAATAACCACCCCTAGAGTAAGAATGCATTATATTTTTTTTTCTTGTATTATTTATTTGTTACCCTAAAACCGGCACATGATGCCATGTGGTGTGGGGGAGGGTCAATCTGCTTACCCCATATTTATACACACAAGTGCAATTACAAGATTTCGACTGCCTAAGTACCTCTACATGGGTTAATCCGGCACTGGGTTATAGATAAACCCAGGTTGGCTAATCTTTCGTTTAACCTACAATAGTGCAAGCGGCCCTTTGAATCACTGAAGGTGATTATGAAAGTGATTACGAAGGATTTAAAACTTTGAGAATGCACATGCCCATTGATGGGATGCACTCGTATCCGCTATGACAACCGTTGGTAGCCGTACAATGAGGACTGGGTCCGCTCATGAGCAGCCCTATAATCTTAGGAACATACACGGCTAGGAACTTTCGGAAAACGGATGTTACGAATCCTCCGACGAAAGTGAGGATGACACCGGCGACGTCACTGGAGAAGCCGAGACGTGCCAATGATTGCACGGCGTAACACAGGACACTCTGATGACAAACGCCCTTTGCATCGGTGCAGAAGCAGGGTGCAGGGGTGCACCCTTCGCCCGTGCAATTTCCCCCAGGAACGACCTCGGCGGACTCGCACCCAGGAACCCAAAAGACCGGAAACAGCAGCAACAGCGACGTCAGCATTATCATCGGAGTTCTGCACGATAAAAAAAATCAAGCGGATCAACTGCAGTCGTTATTCGTGTTAAGGGCATTTTGAATCCCAGTGCAAATCGAACATGCCCTAAGGCCTGGATGTCAGGGCAGGGATTGGTGATGGCCCTTATTTCCTTCCAGTGAGACCCCACGGACACCCTGTATAGTGAACTCTGGGCGCGTACATAAATTACATTACCACGTTTTGATCGGATTTTTAACCTCATGTACAAAATAATCATCTTCCCACGTGAGACATTGTCATTTTGATGCCTTTAATCATGAAAGTAGGCCTAATTGTTTTAATCTGTATTTCGAAAAAAACGGCTCATTCTAAAATTATAAATTAAAATGAATGTTCCTAGGCAAAAATATTACTGGCACATTTTTTGCTTCAAATACGTATTTATAATTGCTCAATTTGTTTTTCACAATGTAGAATTGGTCTTACACTAGGGTTTCAGCTTTGGTTTGTAATTTCAAAATGTCCCCATCGCCCCCGTTTATTTGTAATAAATGTAGAAATTTGAAGAAAAAACAAGTTAAGCGACCGCCTAAAACGGGGCTTCCCTGCATGGCAACCACCTTCGGATTTTTTTCGGCGGATTTGTCAAATTTCTTTAAAAAAATTTTTTAAATAAATAAACTGGGCATTTTGAAATTATAAACCTAAGCTGAAACAATAGTGGACGAGCAATTGTACCTTGGTAAACACAAATCGAGCAATTATAACCAGTAATATTTTTGGCAAGGTGCAGGGCATGCTTTCGACTCATCTCTAACATATCGTTTTGAACTTACATGCACGTACTGTCATACATCGTTATCTTTTGTCTTTGAATTTCCGATTAATCGTCAGAAGAAACGAAGATAAAGAACTCTGTATATAGGTTTACCTAATTTTCAACAGAAACAATCGAATGACGATGTGCGTAATGCAACAGTAACTGTACCGTTAAAACTTCGTTATATCCAATTGCGCAAGCTTTTAGTTGTTCAGCTGCCGTTATGGCTGCTGACGGATAATCGTCATAGATGACACTGGGGTTTGTGTAAATATTTTCAACCCTGGAATGAGTTTCAGAAAAACGTAAACACAACGAATGCTTCGACGTTGAATGAACGCATCGGACAGATGGAAAGCAAAACTCGTTTTTTATTAAACGTATATGTTGGGTACATAATGGGCACATAGGTTCCTACAGAGGTTCAACAGATGGCGCCAGTAATTATTCGACTCAGGACCAGCAGCGCCATCTGAGGACAAGGCCGTCGTTAGCGCGTGGATGGCATTTACAGTAAAACCTGTCAAGTTGACCACCTTGCCATGTAGACCACTCGCTTGTTTTTTTGACAGCTTCTTTAGGCTTCTGTATGTTGACCACCTTAATCCTTGTGCATAAATAAAGCAGTGAGGGAAATGTGCCTACATGGGAAAAATTCCCCTTAAAAGTGCATTTGGGTGACAATAATAAGTTGCGAATCTTCATGATGTGAAATTGTGAAAATTAATTGTACGTAAAGCAATTTTAGCATGGCATCGGCGAATTCAAATCTGAAAGCCCTCAATCTAAATATCAAGAACTTCTATTTAAAATATCGTAATTTTACTCATAATGGAATGTTAAAAAAAGACCTTGAAAATACACCGTACGTGTCATTTTTTTAAGGAAATTGAAGACTTTTGTTTTAGACGTAAAAAGAAATGATTTTTTTAAATTAGTTTTTTTTTAAAAATATTTTTATGTTATTGACCATCTGACCTTTTGGACGAAGTACCCTTTGGGTGGTCACCATAGCAAGTTTTGCTGCATCTGGGTTACGAGTGTCTAGTGGCGCCATCTGTAACAAGCTACGCGGCGTCTATGGTCTTGGGACAGGGACACATAATCCGGAAGCCAGGCACATGTATCCTGGTGGACAAGGAATGCCCTCACAAGACACGCGAACAGGTCCTCTTGATTCAATTTCGTCTGGAACGCTGTTACCTGGGAGACAGCTACCCTCCATGCACTTGTATCCTGGTGGGCAACCCTTTGGGTAACAATCACAGCCATATCCGTAGGCCACGGGCACGGAGTCGCACCCTGGAACAGAAGAACCCAACAGCAGGATGGCAAGAACGGACACCAACATTTCGTACGGCAGATTCTGAGCAAGGAAACCATCTTAAGTGACCAACCTCTTCTCTTCTCTCCACAATCCATGCGATTAACCATTGAACTTACTTTCTCCTCAAAGTCTTCCTGAATCCTAAGTCTGTGGCGGTCGTTCCAAATGCAGAGACTCAAGCTAGACGGACTCTTTTGTGCCCTGGAGTTCTACTGGATGAGCAGCCCTCCTCTCCAATTGCCCGAAATATTATCCATTCATCGCATATGGCTTCGAGTTGGACAACACTGCATAAATACCAACGACAAAGCACCTTAACAAACACGAAACACGTTCGGTTTGGAAAATAACGAACGCCTACATCGATTAGCAGAAAACGAGTTAGAGGGCGCTGTCGTCTTCCACGGAACTTCATGAATGTTCGTTAAACATCTCAGAAATGCATTTGAAAAACACGAAGGTTTACAGAATCGCTGTTCAATCAAGAACCAAGCCTTACAGAATATACATTGTCTCAAATATGAAGTGCCAACTCAAACTGGATAAGCCCTGCACATACATGTATGTCAAGGTCATTCCTAGTATGGACCAGTATACAATTTGCACTGATATCAGTGTAGACTTACTGATACGTGCTAATATTCGTAAAAACCCATACTGATACTAATCAGTATATCGTTTGGACAAATATCAGTACAGACATACTGATATAGAAGTAAATGGCCAAAGTACAAAGGGTAAGCGTGGCCAATGTATAAAGGGTAGGCGGCCAAAGTATAAATGAATGGCCAATGTAC
Organism: Rossiulus vilnensis; assembly: GCA_034700785.1. Classification (NCBI taxonomy): domain Eukaryota; kingdom Metazoa; phylum Arthropoda; class Diplopoda; order Julida; family Julidae; genus Rossiulus; species Rossiulus vilnensis. The sequence goes on from JAQIXS010005588.1 coordinate 11,696, forward strand.
GATGAATGGCAACATTTGAATGACCATCTAAAAATATACATTAACTGTTTATAGAAGAACACGAAAAGCATTCAGATAACAGGTGATGGACATCATCGCAGATTGCGCTGAGACTCACGAAACACATAATTATTGTGACCTCATGTACCTCATAAAAGTGTGCATCGCATCGGTTAAGTTTATTGAAACGAAATCCTATTTTAATTATACGATGTGATTGCAACAGAGGTCGCCGGTGATAACATCAACTGACATTCCACGGGACTAATCATGTTCAAGATTCAATGAAAATATCCACAAGGGATAACATACATGTAGAGGCTGGATAGAAGTGTTTAATAACTTAAAATGTGTGATACATCAAATAAACTGAAGGTGACGCAATAAAGCAATGGTACTTGTCTAACAAACGGAAGTTAAGTGTCGTGCTTTGATTGCTACTGTTCAACAGGTCGTTATTACATAATAAGTGTACATGTACGGGCGCTAAAACAAAATGGCCGTTAGAGCAGTAGTAAAGCGAGGCTTTAGGACACGTAAGGTTGCGAATAAAAATTAGGTTAATCGCCTTTCAACTCATACCCCTCCTCCTCTACGTACACACACATCATTGACGCACTCGTAACCG
>JAQIXS010005589.1:0-12322 GCA_034700785.1 Rossiulus vilnensis
GGCACATATCAAACCATTTAAACCAAGTCGACCCATCTTAAGTGCCAGTAGAGAGGAATGGGAGGTAATTTCGATAACTCGAACTTCGGATAAGTCGAATATTTCTTAAATTCATTCTTAAATTCATAAGCACGTATGTCAAGCGTTGTCTTCAAGTTGAATCAAAGTTTATGAGCAATTTACTGACACATAAACCAACAGTGTAGTTATTTTGTTATTTTGATTCCTTAAATGTCCTTACCATCTCACACTATGCTGTGAAATGACTGTGTATTGAGGGGATTCGTCCCCTTTGAAGCAGGGCTTCTTTTATAATTAAAAACATCTGGACAAATTGTATTCATCTCAATGTACACGGCTTCTACTACAAAGTAGAGAACGTTTCAGTTTGAAAACGTTAACAAATTGTAAGACTGCGATAATGAGATCATAGATTTGTTTTTAGCCTATCAAAACGTCTCAGAATATTGCGTATTTTACTATCATTAAACGTAGTGACAATTTCACCAGTTTCAACTTTCATTATACGATGATGCACCGATTTTGCATTGGTTATTTTTAATTAATAGGCTTACTGTTTTCTGTGTGGTACACAAAACACGGAAAATTAGCGTTCTGTGTGTATTCTTCTCCACGGCATTGCTTTATTTCCCCTGACACTACCTCATAACTCTTACCTTTTTGTTTCAAATACTTGTATTTGGTAAGTTTATCTTTTTCTGTGTAGAATTGGTGGTCCGCTAGGATCTGCGTTGTTTTTTATTATTTGAAATTGAGTTTCGTGTACAATTAGTTCTATTATCCTTAAATGCATAAATAGCAGCTACGGGCGGCTGATTTCGAAATACAGGTACATGTATAATATGGTGTTATTTAAAAATACTGAAACCCATAAACGGACAAAGCTTAAAAACCAATATTGTGGCCGGATTAGGAATGGACCCCCTCCCCTCGATTCTCGATTCAAGTCTCCGAAAGTAACTGGAGACTTGCGAAGGTACCAACGTCTCTGATCGGAGACTGACCGAGACCCGTAGATACTTTCGTCTCCACGCAGGGAGTCTCGCAAAAACTATCGTCTCCATTTGAGAGATTCGTTTTTCTCCCGATCGTATACTATAGTACATTTCGGGAGATGCAAAGAGACGCGAAATACCCTCGAAGACTTTTTGGAAGACTTCAGGAGACTCTCAGAGACTGAAAATTTTTATCCCGGGATTTCCATACAAATATTTTTTTGGAAATGCCATTAAGGGAACGCCGTTTGCAAAATTTTTTAAAATTACACCACAATTCATAAGATTTAGGTCACATCTCTGTACACGTTTATAATATTATTATTTTTAGCAATTTTTTTGAATAATTAGTTCCGCAAACTATTATATTTTAAGACTATTTGAACTCTGTTATTTCCATACATAATAACGAATTACATTGCAATTGTGCTGTCGGAATTATTTTGGTTTTCTAAGAGAATTATTTGTCTCACTAGTTTGTGTTTTTCAAATTAATTCTGATTTTAAATTTGTGGTTTATAATTTGTGGTAAATACACCTTTTAGGTGTATTTTTATAGAATTTCAAGACTGGTCTATGAAATGCATTTAACTGTTTTTGAAAGCTATACATAATATTCTATGCACTACATTTTTAAAACCATTATTTCAAGCTAAAACACATTTCAGAATATATATTTTTTTCGATGTGGGTTGTAGCGGAGATTTTACATCAAATAGACTAAATAGATCCCAGACTTGTTAGCTATCAGCTTATCAGGCATTGATAGGCCACATTGTCCTTTGTATGGACCTTCAAAGTAATTATGTGATTAGTGATAATCATGCGTATGCAAAATGGATCTCTTCACCTCATTTAATTTTTTATTAATCTGCTTCATGAATCCCGAACTGGCCCCTTCACCTTAAACTACGTATACGTCCGGGCATACTCCTTTACATGGATGCGCATCACAAGATTGTCCTGTCGAGATTATCAAAGATTATTTTAATACAGTTTTATTTCATTCAATTGCTATAAAAATGTAAATGTTGTCATTTGCACAATTAATGCATCAAGAGCTTGTGAGATTGACCAGGTATAAATTACTTAATATTCCACATACATTAGGATATTTCAGAATTGGTAATTTTAATGAATTTATTTTGATATGTTAAGCCTAGAAAATGAAACATTACAAATTGTGCGCTTGAATGCATGTACAGTATACTTGTGCGTTTCCTATTCTGTTTTTGGAATAACTTCAGTTCAAAGTAAATGGACTGTGGTATTTCTGCGGCTTTAAACATTTCAGAGAAACATTTGAAAGACAAATTCTGATGATTTTTATTACACATTTTAAGAGAAAACAAATGCCTGAATTTTGCCTTATTTTTATTTTTTAAAAAACCCAATTAATTCACCTGTTATCCTTGTATTTTAAAAATATTTTTTAGTAAGTTTAATTTTAGGAAAATTCGAAATGTTCATATTGGCACTAATACATGTATTTTAGACCCTAAAAATTGTATTGACACTATTATAATTGTTCAGAACGTATTCAAATACTGGATATGAGGAACCACATGTGACCTCAAAGGTGTCAATGCGGTTAACGATGCTCAGGGTTTAGCTAACATTTCTTCACTTTCTTTTGATTCAATATTTCTTAGTGGGATTGCAATCGCTGATGATTTCACGTGTTGTTGTTCTATAAGCGAGGAATTCTCTGGATCCTGTAATGGGTTAAAACAATTTGTATTTTGTGATAATCAGTAAATAAACGGTGTATGCATACTGCGAATATCACTGCTACATTTATAATGCTACTGTATTACCATGCTAAGTATATAAAGTACTCACATTCAATGATACTTTACAATATTCTTTTTCTATGATGTCATAGCCTAGAAATTCCTGATATTTCTTAGGCAAATGACTGCACAGGCGTTGTGTAATTGGAAATAGTAGTTTTGGATCAATTTCTTTAGGCTTTCGTGGTCCTAAATTGCACAAAGCATTAGACGACAAATTGTCAAGTTAAGCATGTTGATACTTTTTTTACATGTACTGTACATCTACGGTATAATGCATGGTTTCATTTTATATACACTGTAATTTCAATTTTCTTTAATAGGCATGTTATTTAAATTAACCACGTTCATATAATTGAGTTCTGCGCAAGTAAACTATTATTTATCTTAGATTATTATAAATAATGGATTTTTTTTTTTAAAAAAAAGTTAATTTTCTGATTCATTAACAACTGATAAAATAAAAACTGGAACATTGAACAATACGTTTTTAAAATATACAAAAATAAGCTTTTATACATTTCAGCAGTTATCATATTGATAATTAAGAATTTTCACTACCATTTTAAATATGTATTTGGAATACCTGTCAAAACACTGACAACGATGGATAAGACGGTCCCAATGCAGAGGCTCCAGCTGACATACCATAAAGATGAAATTGTGTATAATGGAAAAACATCCGATTCAGATCTGTAAACGAAATAAACTTCTGAATGCTTACAGTTAATAAAATCTGCTTGAAATTAGAGGAAAAGATACCAACAATCAACAGTAAGGAATTATCTCAAAATTGATATCAATATTCTAAACCTCATGAACTAAGAATTAAGCTGTGAAGCTGAGATCAATCTGAAGCTAAATGGATTTGTTTCTTACATGGGTGAAGATATGTTCATTACTGGATTGCTGTAATTTCCTAAAGCATCACTGAGGTGCCAAGGTGACAGTGTCGCGTTGTTGGTGCAGCTAGTGGTAAGGTAAGGAGCATGTGGTATGGCTCGCTTGACAACGTGACTGCCAATGTAGGCCCATCCCGATAACGTAATTCCACCAAGAAATGCTGCTATAGCACCCTGTAGGAAGAAACACTAGACATGTACATGTTCAGTATTTTAACATAAAAGGTATGCTGTACATGTAACGTCCCCCTTTAAAGATAAGATTTTATATTGGTAATGCGCACAATTTAAATTAGAATTACAAAGGCTGTAACAGCTGGTTTTTGTTGTCTTTGAAAATTGAAGTGGAAACTCCGTTATCCGAAGTGGACGGTACCGTGACTATCTCGAATAATGGAATTTCTCGGATGATCAAAAGTATAGTTAACAAATTGGTAGAGCTATATTTTCTGTCGTAAAAACTTGTATAATACATGTACACAGAAAATGCAGAAAACAGTTCTTTAACAATAAACATGATGCATTTTCAAGGTTTTTTAAACTTTTACTCAACTAATTTTCTTACAGTTTCCAATACAATTAGCTTGCTAATGTTTAACAGGGAATTATTTTTGATTACATTTGTAGCATAGTATCGTAATTTCGGAGCCCAGGTTCAAATCACAAAGTTTGTAACGTTGACACCTTAGGTTATATATTTGCAAAACTCACCCAAGCATTAACCCACGGTAAAACCATGCCAACGGTAAACATGGTAAATACTGGCCCCATTATAATGCCATTCAACGCGAAAACGACCTGCAAAGGGATGCATCATCTAGTAGTTAGTATAGCGTATCGATATTGACCACGTAACGAACTTATATATAGAGCTAGGTCAAGGAAATGTGTGACTTTCTCCATTGTTCCGTTTAAATTATATCGACGAATAATGTGTTCTTCAATAATATCATTTTATTTTTTGGTATGCCCTTTAAAATACTTTATAAAGCTTCATGGCATTTACAAAATCACTCAGCATGTACATGTATATATGTATCTCCAAAATATTACTAATTATCAATATTATTAAATATATTGTTTGAATGCGTACTTGCATAAGACCTTCAACGTTCTGCACCAATGGGACCAGGGCAATGCTCATAGATCCAAAAATGAGGGCTGTAGTAAAGAATGAATCATTATGCAATCACTTAGGATATCCTTTATAACTTCTGAAGTGATACAGACAACATAATTGTCAACAGCAAACTACTACTGTAGTAAAATCTATTGTGGTCCTATTTTAAATTTACTGTTGCTGATATTTAGATTCAAATTGTTTATTCGCATCGCATAGATTTTAATTAATTTCTCTTCCTTACGTTGTCTACATGCTGTAAATACTGTTTAATTTCTATTTGTGCAGTGCAATCATTTATCAAAATGACAATTGATAACAATGCTTAAATAGTAATTCACTTCCATATTATTTACTTCCATTTGTTAAAGAATTTAGAAATTTGTGTAAAAATATTTTTATAATGAAATATCAACAATTTTTGTTATTAAATAAGTAAACATAGTATTAGTTAATGAAGCATAATAACATTTCTACATAAAAGGAGCTTACCAACTATTTTGGAGATCCTGATTTTCTTGGCTTCTGACAGCACCGGATAGAATGGCTTGATGTAATCTTCCATTGTTATGGATGCAAGGCCGTTTAACAGTGATGAAAGCGAGCTGTAATTAATAACAAAGCAAATACTGTTTGAAAACAATTTTGTTAACTTTTCTAGGTAGGACTAATTTAACCACAATTGGCGAACCCAAACCCAATAACAAGGTGCAGTCAATTTTACGCATGAATTATCCAAAAATACAAAATGAAGTTCTCAAAATACAATTCCTCTCATTTGTCTTACCTTAACGTCGCACATAAAATTGCAGCCACGAATACTCCAGAAAATCCTTCATAAATTCCAAGAGTTTCGATTGCAAAGAGAGGCAAGATCTAGTTGTTGCAAAACAAAATATATTCAACTTAATTCAGCTGAATACCCTGCTATCAGTAAGTGAATACTGTGTGACAGGAGGGGGTTAATCCAGCTACACAATTTATTAGGTGGACACCAGCATCATTAATAAATATAATTGGTATACTCTCTTAAACACTAGAATATACTGGGACTTTATAAGACCATTAGAATAAAAGGACTGTTTTGCGATTAATCTTTCCTGTACCCATATGACTTATTTTCTGTCTGTTGCGCATCGGTGTGGATTAGAAAGCTGAATACATGCGTTTGGTTTTCGCTCGGTATATTCTCGTTTTCGAAGTCTATAGTCGTCTAAGGTTATATTTAAAAAGCGAATTTGAGTGTCTAATGGCATGAAAAAATTAGACAAATTGTTTGGCACCGAACTTGCTCGACGCTCCATACTAGTGGATTGGAATAAGACGTTCTACAATTGTATCACCTCTGTGGTTTCGTTTACAAATTTTTTTTAGCCAAATTAATTTTTTTGATAGTGTCCTTACAGTTTTTCTATTGTTTTTTTCTACTATTAACTAGAATGTTAGACATCATACACCACTTACCTGATCTCTCGACTTCACTTGTCCGTTTTTTAAGGGATCACAGCCGTGATATTTTGCGTACATGATTAGTCCACCCATGCCAAGTATACTCGTAAAAATGGCAATTGTTATGCACCCTGCAATAAATGTACTATGGGCAGCTAAATTAGTTTAAATTGTATCAATAGTTATGTTGGAACAAAAATAGTTGAATGGTTTACCTGACTTACATTTTGGCACGTTTTAGTGTTCTGTTGCAAAGGTATCGCTGCATGTAATATTGATTCGTGGTCTGAAGTGCCAAAAAGTTTATGGTCCCTCCAATTGCCATAGTCCAAAACGAATATAACGAATATGGGCTTTGAGAAAGTCTTAAAATCAAAGATGATGGTTAGCTTTCAAAGTATGAATGCAGGTTACATTTTTGAACAGACAAAAAGGTTTATACATGAAGAGTTCTGTTCGCTTTCCTTCTGTGCAAATTCGCCAAACTTCGGTAATTCCTCCCAAGTCATTACTTCCTTTGATAAGGATTACCAAGTAGACTACCATCATCACAAGATATTGGGTTGCGTCTGCCCAAACCACTGCCTTGATACCACCCTAAATGTCAAAACGGCAATATTGAAACGGTGATTTGTGACTATTCAGTCAACAACTTCTAAGCTTAGAAAGCTGCGCATAACTCCTCGAACATATTTCTTCAATGATAAACTACAAATTGTCCTTAGAATAAGTTAACATATTTTACTCACCAAAGAGGTATATATGATGCAGATGATTCCAACGGTCCCCACAGATGTCCATATATGCAGACCAGTCACTGACGCCAAAAATAGATAAACAAAGCTAAAAAACACTAGCCTTCCAGCAACGTTGATAAGGTAAAAGAAATTAAATCGTGGATTGTTATTTTTCTTTCTCAAAAGAATTCGATCTCAAACGTTTCTGGACGTACTAGAAATTATAAGCAATTAAATGAAATTATAATAATGACTAATGTTTAATGCATCATCTACCTGTAGCTTATTTTTCAATCTTATGAATCTGTGCAAGAAGTTAATTTCAAACTTTGATTTTTCTTTTCTGCTTATTCATATGGAAAGAAATGTAAGATTTTACCTTGATTAAGAGTAAGGGCAGGGGCATACAAAGCTGTCGAGGAGAGCATCACCTATTTCCAAAAAAACATGTTATTAGCTTATTATGTTAATTAAGATTTAATGTGGAATATACAATTCGTTTATTTGTAATTCACAAAAAAAATATTATTCATCGAAGTTTAAACTTAAATGCAATCTTTGTAGGCCAAGGCATGAGCATACTTCGTAGTAAAAATATAAATAAGGCATACGTGTAAGTCTACTTGTCATCATTCTTTATATGAAAATTTAGTGACATCAGTTAAGGTTTTAATGTAAATACTTTAGGTGTATACTTACCGTTCGTATGGTATTGGTTATTGATGCACATAAGCGAACGGAACGATTAAAGCGAAGCTCCAAATACTGTAATGATATATTTTAAAAAATGTTATATATATTTTTGACATTTTTAAATTTAATATACTGAACCTGAAATTGAGCTTTATCGACAAAAATTAAAAAGAATCTGCAACAATTATATATTATACTAGCTGACATACCCGGCGTAGCTCGTTCACTATACCAGTAACAGTGTCATTGCTTGAAGTGTCCGCCAGATTAGTATGTCCGGACGGACACTTTAAGTAGCTTTATTGTATCCGGGTCTATTTTAGAATGTAAAGCCTGTAGTAAAACATTCTGCAATAAGGGAATTATCAAATTTTGACGGTAGCAAAATTCCTACAGACCAAGATAATCAGTGAAAGATAGAGAAGCAGTATTCTCATGAAAATCTTCTCATCAAGTCGGAAATAATTATGGCGATCATGAAAAAATGACAAAATATGTATTTTTGGCAAATGATGTTTTCTCTGAACTGCATGGTTCGGAAACATTTATCTGGTCATACAAATTTCGCAAAAATGATTTTTTTGTTTGTTTTTATTTCTGTTGATCTGAAAGTAGAAAATATTTAGGCTGCTTATGAAAATTCGTCCAAAATAGGGTGGGTAATTTCATGGAACCTCGTTAATAATTTCCATTTTAGGAATAATTGACTTGGCGGTGCCCCCTTGATTCACATGAGAATTTCGATAGAACTTCACGGGAACGTTGTTGTAGAGGACGATAATACTAGCATAAAAGCGTTTCAATTTGCAGTAAGAAATATTTCCGTGAAGTTCCTTCATATTTTGGACGAAAAACGAGGGGCACTCCTGCATAGCTGGTTTCCTATGTTAAAATTGCGTTGATGAACTATATCCCCTCACGATCTACTACATGGCACATCTTTGTTGAGAAGAATCTTTTTGGGCGAATGAAAAAAATTGAATGCATTTGTTTCCTCAATCCTATTTAGTAAAATGTTCATAATAAAGGAAAATATTTATATTTACATGTAAACTCAATACAACTCAGTACCCACTGCTAGCAAAAACTTAATGTATTGGATTTTATTAGAAAAAGAAATCCTAATTGCTCAAGTTAATCGTTGGCAATTTAATTTGCTATATTCAACAGAAACGAACGTAAGAACGTAGTTGTAGATCAAGAGGCCAGTCAAGTAATGACGGGCAATAAAGCACTCTAAATCAATTACAAAAGTTTTTGGTTATTTCAGGCTTGTAGAATCAGAAAGGAAATTGGTAGGGATTGTTTTGTTTTTTTGGCCCTTTGTTACATGAAGTTCAAGAGTTGTACCGTTTAACATCTGCAAAGCACTGTCAAGTGGACAACTTTGAAAGGGTTAAACCTTCTAAAATTCGACGAAGCGAATTTCAGCTGAAATTCTTTTGCCAGATTATATTTGTTGGCTTTCCAGGTCAGTGTGAAAGTTATTTTCGGCAAAAACTCGAGATTTCTTGCATTTCCACAACTTGGATATCATGACTTAAAAGATCAGCAGAAACAATACTTAGGCAAAAAAACGATTTTTGCCGAGTCCAGATTACATTTGCGCAATTTTTTCATAATTTTAAATTCCTATTTAAATGCCGGACACCTTAAGCTGTGATATCGGCAACGCCAATGATAAAACATAAAGATATTATTATCATTATTTTATGAGCTAGAAATCCGTTGTTATTGCATTTTCAAACGCGTAAAATACAGTATGTTTTGACAAGTTATGAAATAGTTTTATATTTTAGCCTAAATAGATATTTTTAGCGATACAGTATGTTGTATATATAAATAATTACACTTTATTGAACGAGTAAAAGTAATTGGTTTAGTCTAGAATCTTCACTAAACATAGTAACAAACACATTAAAAGCAGTTTTAACTTGTGGTAGCTAGCAGTATCAAGGCTTTGTATTCGTCAAAACGTCATATATTTCATACAAACGCGCGATTGACATACACAGCAGTTAATGATATAAGTAACTTCAGCGATTAGCTGATTTTATTACCTCGAAGACACTGCTGAGTCCCAGGTTGTAGAGCAATGGCAAGTAGAAAGCAATTGCAAAAGGGATTAGGAAAATAAGGCTGAGTGACAACACTATGTAGCTGAAGCCGTTGTTGTAGCTTTCTTTGGGATATCCCAACAGTCCAATGGCTGATGTAAACGTTGCTGCTATAGACAAGGCAAGGGGCACAATGCTTAGGTCTGTATTTGCTACCAGAAACTCCTTGACGTGTTTGCCCTTTCTTACTGAGTACGTTTGATATATGCCAATAACCGACGCAATGGTGACAACCACACTGCCTGTCACATAATCCCACGTGTCCAATCTGGCTGCGCTTGAAGACATTGTTCGGTAACCGAATAAGTTACAACGTAGCTCAAACTGAATGTAAAGGAAATGATAACCTATTTGGTCGCATATTTCCAATGGGGATTCTTGCGCTTACATAGGTGTAGCAATTCGCTCTTGATGGTTATTTGTCAACTGAAGGCATTACTTGGAAGAAACACAAAAAACGACTGGTTCTAGTACTCGTTTGCGATGTGTATTCAAGAAATGAAACGTGCTTCGAATGGGTTAATTGAAAAGTTTACTTCCAATGCTCTGCTGTTGCCTATTGGTCAGCTCCAAGTTAAGAATAATAATTCGAGATTAAACGAAGTGATCAATCATGGTTTATGAGGTTGATTTGACGAATAAATTTATGTGAGGTGTACAATGGTTGCGTGTTGGAATTTCATAACACGTTCTTAAAAACATTTCTAAAAAATTCATGATGACAATTACTGTAATCAACTTGTTTTTTCCGGATAATTTGATCTTCTAACGAATTATGATAAGAATTTTTTTTATGACCTAGTTATACTTTCCCTCCCCAAATGTTTCTTTCTAATGCTTTTAACCAGGACCAGTTGGTAACTAGCTTAAGAGGCATTGATTGGCCATCTTGTTCTTTGTGTGTACATATTAAGTTTAATTTAATCATGCCGCGAGAAATGTGGTTAGTGATAACCATGACATGCCTAGTGGTACCTCCTAATATCTCTTAATCTCGTGTTTAAAATTAAGTTTCTGTTTGAAACCCAAACTGGCCTCTTTAACTTGTAATAGCCTGGTGGATTTATTGAAGGCTATTTTTGATTTAAATTTCTTTGATTTCTAGCAGTTAATTGCTAGTAACAGTGCGACAGCTGATTTATGATTTGGCTATTAAAAGTAATGGAGATCTTTCTTGCAGAATTCTCTAGGGGAGATCAGTGGCGGATTTAGCACTTGGCGGGGGCCCAGACGCAATACGATAATTATGATTATGATACCCCCTCCTTCTAAATACTTTCTTTGCAACCTTTGACATACTTATTTAGTTATAAACTTTAGAAATATTGTAGAATGTTTAGGCTGCAATGTGAAACAAAAATATGCTTAAAAATGCACTTATTAAAATAAACGCCATAGGCAAAAATTTTGAAAACTACATGACAGATCCTGTATTTTAGCTTGCTATTTTATACAAATGTATTTAAAAACACTGCTACTTTAGATGAAAGTATTCACACAGATGAAGTTTAATCTACGTTTTCCTAAAAACATTGCTGAGTAATATCTATTAATGGAATGCTATTAGCGAAAACGTTTCTAAACCAATATCCCAACTTGTGAATTTCGAAATAAATTTTGATATAAAAATGTATTAGAGGACACTTCCTTCTTAAATTCATAAGCACGTGTGTCAAGCCATGTCTTCAAGTTGAATCAAAGTTAATGGCCAATTTACTGACACGTAGACCTACAGTGTAGTTAATTTGATGTCCTAGTGCTCTTACCATTTCACACTATGCTGTGAAATGACAGTGTATTGAGGAGATCCTTCAATTTTCCAATGATGTAGGTGTCCACCCCATTAAGGCGGCAATCACTGAATAACATTGGGCTGATGGATTGCACACCCCTAACACATGGCATGTCACTTGCTGCTATAGTAGGGTACTGAGTTGAGTTCAATTGAATTGAACGAACATGAAGTGTATTTCTTACTCTAATAAGTTAATACACATCTAAATAGTAGAAAAAATAATAAAAATCACATGTATTGATGGATTACACCCCCTCCCATAGTCCCTACCAAATAGCAAATCTTTGCTGACAGTAGCCCGGGATAAAATTTTAGTACGAATTAAATATAAAAATTTTAGAATCTCCCTGGAGTCTCCCTCCGTGCCACCGGGGAGACTCTGGGAGACTGCCTTGAGTCTCTGAAAGTATCCTCGAGGGAGACTATAGTCTCCTTCTGGGACCAGCGTCTCTGATCGGAGACTAACCGAGACCCGTAGATACTTTCGTCTCCACGAAAAAATGTTTACAGAAACTATTGTATCTGCTTAGCAGACTCGAGTAATTAATGGAAGACTGGCAGAGACCCGAAGATACTTTCTTCTCCACGAAGGGAGACTCGCAAAAACTATCGTCTCCATTTGGGAGATCAGTTTTTCTCTTGAGTCTCCCGATCGTATACTATAGTAACTTTCGGGAGATGCAAAGAGACGCAAAATACT
>JAQIXS010005590.1:0-12322 GCA_034700785.1 Rossiulus vilnensis
TAACTCGAAATTCGGATAAGTCGAATATTTTTGGGGGTCCCCTGCGACTTCGAGTTATCGAGCTTTCACTGTATATGTTTTCTAAAGATATCGTCCACAGCAGATTTCAACGAATTCTGTAATGCCTTTGTTTGACTCAAGTAACGCACCCACAAAACATGAACTTGAAAACGTTTAATGCTTGTTTATAGTAGAACTGCAAAACGACTAAATTACATCATATGTTCATTGATTTATCAGAAGTCCAATAATGTTCAATTTAAAATGACTCCTGCTTCCAGTACATACTGGACAATCGGTACATATCGTCTATTATGGATAATATCAGCAGTTTATTACACAATTCGAACGTTTGGTTTTGCATAGTTATCAGTTGGTAAACAGGATTGATAAACCCATCACCTGCAACGGCTGCAATGAAAGAAATTCTGAGAACAGCCCATGTCATTAATAACATTTATCTGGGAGCAATATTTCCTCATCGTATACATCCGCTCCGACGCGTTCGATAATGTGTTACGTTTCTCCAATAATTTAATATAATTGGACGTGGAAATTATTCCACGCCTCCCATTTTGTTTCCCATTAGGAAATTACTTCCTACATTTCTTTATTTTTTTTAATCCTTGAATTTTGTGCGAATAGCGGAACTCTTCAAGAGATGACCTCCTTGCTTTGCTTAATCCAGATGTTCTTGACGTCGCTATTCTTGTTTCCTTGTCGATATTTGTACTTTGTGAATGAGCTACCAGACGCCCGAGTATTCCATGCGGGGTCGCCATGGCAACGCTTCCCGCAGCATCTATTTGTTCAAAGAGGAATCCATACAGGACCTTCACCGGATATTCAAGGGTAAAGAGGAAATACACAGAGCTTGTCTGCTTGCGTCAAGGGGACCAATCGATTAGGCACCATTTTGGGCTATTCTAGGCCCTTGTCACGTGGCTTTGTCAGGGGATGTTGAGTCGAGCCCGCATTTCTGCAACAGCAGTTTTTGGTTCGATTTCGCAGTGCACCTTGCTTCCTTTTGTACCTGCTTGTAACATAATACGGTGACAAAAAACTTGTACGGACCGCGGATGGGCAGGGGGTGGGAAGGTGTGGTCTTTCTGCAATTTCTAAAACCAGAAGTCCCATTTGCCCAAAAACAATTGTATGGCGGCTTCTTTTATTCAACAACCTCACAATATTAAGTTATATCATGGCATTTAATATTCCTACAGTTAAAATTTCACCGCATATACTGGGCATGCAAAATGCAGGACATTTAAAATGGTCCAGAAGAACCTTGGAGTTCTATAAGTAGACTGGAATGACGAGTTCCTTAATCTCACGGTGTGTTTCCCTTATAGATTTCCTTCACCACATGTAATTTAAAAGTGCATGATTTAGTAGGCTACATTTTTTTAAATACTCGAACTCTGAGCCTCCCGTCTTGATCGTCAGATGGTAAACGTGTATTTTATCCCCAAATAATGATTGAACAGGTTCGTGCAAGGGCAATTCTGCTCGAATTATTATTCTGCCGAAGCGTAGCCATACAATGCCACAATTCCAATGTTTATGGGTGCGTTGTTCACGACTTACGACTAATTTCGAAAAATAGAACGCCATTCCAGTCGTCCCGTGTAGAGGAAACCATGCACTGTTAAAAAAAATCAATAAGGATTTCCTACTGAAGGTGGAGCAGTTCATCCTCAATGGGTAATCTCGCACGCTAATTCATTTATGGTGATATTTGGGCTAATAAAATTTGCAGAATGGCCTTAAAAAGGTGCCTAGGATCAGACCACAATAGCATTTTTATGAGTTCGGTAACATTCGCCCAAAACGAGAACGACATTCGCGATTTGTTTTGGCCACCGCAACTGTTTGTTCAACCCCAAATTGGTCACACTGTTTTTCGTTCTCAATCGCCCCCTTTCAAAATACCAATGCACATGCAAATACAATTAAGTAATTACGCGCTTGGTGATATATCATCCACCCACCAATTCAGTTAATGGCATCTTCAGCCTCTAATTTTGCTCTGAACAACACGGTCGTTAACAATGTTCTCTAAAAAACTGAGTTCTATTATTGTTAGGCAACATGACTACCAATTTATATATTTTTTTAAACGCAGTACCGTGAACATGGTTTTTAAATTAATTAAGAATTTAAAGCAAGTAATGTGCCTGGGAATGTGAACATCTTACGTGTGTGAACCATTTCTTTAAAAATACTCGTGGAAATCTGCAAACCAAATCTCAAGTGCATAATGACGTTATTTGATCCATTACCACGAGAATTATACAACGTTTTTTGGTAGTTTGTTTGACATTAAATTTATGTCTTCGATTTCAATGTTTGAATTGTATCGATTAATTAATTTCAGCTTACTTTATTCCCCATGCACATCCCTTGTTAACTTTTCCATTAGAAGTCGGTTGTTAAAAGCATTGACGTGGATAACGCAGTGCACGTTTGCATAACAATTCAATCGTAAATATAGAAAATTGAACTTCATTAACCACAAAGTAGCGGCATGCGTATCATGCTTGTGAAAGTTAAACATGCGCTAGTGACATCAAACAAATTTAATGAGCTCTTTTACAGCAACGCATGGTATCAGGTAGAATTCTCTAAATAAATGGGAACATAAATATATTCCGTTAACACGAAAACCTATAATATAATATTTAAATTACAGCCAGTGCAAATTTAATAATGGTTTCGAAGATTCGGCACGGGAAAAATGTTTAAAGTCACAGTCATGAAAGGGTTTCCGAAGACAAAGATGTAAATGTTCTGCCTTTAAAAACAAAAATAGATTCGTCTAAAAATAATTAGGTGCCATTTTAACATTCTGGACCCCTTACTCTCCCAACTCTGTTGATTTTTTTTCCTGTCTGTTGAGGTTAGAGACACGAGTTTTGAATTTAAGAATGTAACTTATGCATAAAAGATATAAATATACCGGGTTGTTGCAAGTTAAATGTAATCTGCAAAATTGTATACTTCACGTTGCATTTTTTCAAATACATTGTTCATACAGTTGTTTTTAGTTTAATCGCATCTTGTGCAATTTTTTTCAAGCAATAACGGATTAGATTAAATTCATAAGTTGCTGGGGTCAAACCGGGCAACCAATGAGTGATTTACAATCTTTCGAAAAATGCCTTTTCCCTGGTAACATATCCGAAAAAATTGTTACTTTTTCAGGAAATGTAATACTAATGAGAAAAATGTTCGTTAGAGTAGATCTCCAAAAGATTTAACACCGCTAGTTAACAACACCGGAAGCAGAAAAGAAGTTAAATATACATTTACCGCAAACGTAAGTGCACAAACATTTTTTGAAGGCTTTCCCATACAGATGGTATCTCTCAAAACATTTCTTTTTAAATATCAACACTGGCCTACTTAGCATTTTTAATTTACGGAAATCAAGGAAGAGATGACGAGAAAAATTAAGTATGCGTGCTAAAAGCTCTGATTATTTGCCGAACCGGTCATAATCTTCTCACGAACAAAACTCATAAAATAAATTGAGAGAAAAGCTTCAGACTAGCAAGAAATGCGTGACCACCTACTTAATACGAGCGTATTAAATTTGTTTTCACACAAACGTTGTCGTGCAGGTTAGGTTAGCTCTGCTTGAAATCCGATATGTGACCTCTCACAGACTGTTTCGAGCCATGGTTAAATAATGTGTGGAACTAAAGCACAACTTCCCATCGATATGTATGAAATGATTCTTTTTCACTTCAAAAATTTAGCATGTTTCATATGTGCAATGCGATGAAATATTTTTTGATATGACCGTTTAAATATTATACATATTTGGTGGCCACAATTGCTTCCGGAATGCATTCACCTACATGTAAATAAACGTAATCATAAATTCGATCCTTAGAAATATGCGCCTGAAATTTCTTCAATTCATGACAGTTGAAAAATGCCCAAATTCCATTTCTGATGCTAGGTAGGCTCTTTAATTCTATTAGTGACTAGTCCATTTCAATTCCCCATTTGCATTCTAGTGTTGGGCAGACACTAAGACCCCTTTTTGCAGTTTTTTTGAGACAGTGACTCTAAAATGGAAGCTGCAATCAAATCACTTGCCAGGGCACATTCGTTTCCCTTGAGAGAACGTATTTCAAACTTACAAAGGACCATGACGTAGAATAAAAAAACATGTATGTTGCATTCTTGATAGTAAATCACGCGTATTTCCATATTACAAGATGTTTTTGGAGTAAATGCTACACTGTATACATGTGGAATGTTCATAACAGAAAAAAATCTGTAATTTATGCAATCATGCAAAGTTTCCAGACTTAATTCAGAGGCTCGCAATTTTAAAATTACATCAAAAAAGTTTTTTTTTAATTACTGCAAAAAATCTGCACAGCGGCAGAATAACACTCGGAACCGACTTTATAATCTGCGACCACGATAAAATTTCAATATAAACCACAGTATGTACTTTTTGTTCATTTCCCTTAGAATTTATACTTACCTAAGGCTCTCACAAGCGGGTAAAAAATTGAAGGGTGACCTCACACGCCTCGTTAGTGCGGCTCATCATGGATGACTTCAGTTTTTGTCGATTTTCTCGACTGAACCTGCAGTTTTCGCGCATTATGATGGTGCACAAATCGGCCAAAGTGCACACGGCAGCAAGGTGAAACATCCCAAATCGAGCATTTTTTCTCAACAAGGTAGCACATTAAAGCGGGCAAAAAACAACAACAAAAAGCCAGTCGAACGTCATTAGCATTGTTTGAAAACAATTCTTGCCAAGGCGACTTAGGAAGACGTTCACTGGCAATTTGTTGCGCATCATTTCCCTTCTTTTAGTGATAAGCCTCTCGGAATTGCAGACGTTAATGACTTTATTTCATGAACTCGCAAATTCGCTCAGGTCTATGTTGAGATAAACCAAGGAGATGGCATTGATCCTTCCGTATTTAGGCGTCACGAGGGAAAAAAACCCATAACAAAGAAAAGGTCTGACAATAGCAATAAATTGGGATATTTCGTGAACTTCACGGTTAGGGATCAGCAATCTACATGTATGACTGTATTAATCTACATGTACACTGTAGAACATGCCTGGCATTCGGTATGCAAATGAATTCGAAGCAGGTCTACATTTTCCATGTACATTGTAAGAAATGGAAACTACCTGCAGTGTAACAGCATATTTTTTTAAACCAAATTATAAAGTCATGAAAATGTGTTTAGAAAATTTTCCAATGTACATCAACGATGCGTCGTAGACAAATTCTTCATTAAGTAGATTTTTCAACCTCTGTTTGTGATATGCCACCATAAAATAATGTACAGGTAGCTTCATTATGGCCTATAGCAAAAAAGGCATATATATACATGTACGTACATGTATTTCAACATACAATTTGGAACAAAAGGCTTCTTCAATATACTTTAAGGGGTTTTAACCCAATAAGTTTATTTCCTGATATGATAAATTACTTACATGTACAGTATATACGGAGAAATGATTGTATATGTCTATGATATTGCCTTAATAAAATCAGCTTGTAGCCTACCAAAATAATCTAGAACTTAAATGCATTGTTCACATAAGATGTTCATGTACATGTAGGCTATATTATCTAAGTCCACACCTTCGTTTGCCTTTGAACTGCTTGTTGTACATGTATACCATTATTTAAACAATGGTGAATGATAATACAGGCAATAAATGTAATATTCATAAAATGTCGACCTCCATGCATATAAGAGTTATGAGGGGTTATTCAAAAGTTTTCTTTATAATACGCTGCAAATACAATAACAAAAATTGCAAGATTATTTTAGGTCGCACAGCAAAACTGCTTAACCCAAAAATGGCAAACGTTCGAAGCTCAGATATACACGAAAAATGCTAACCATACGTAGATGTCGCTGAAAAATAACTAAAGAAATGAACGGCACAAAGATTATACAGTGTATTACTAGAATTCCAATTTGAACCAAATTTACCCATAATTGGATAGATTTTCTAGTTCAAATCCTCAGAATAGCCCGATGTTTGTCCACAAAAATGCCCAACCACATGGAAAGATGGAAAGACAGACAGACAACGTTCGAACCAAGTTAAATAAAAGATTGTAGAAAATCACTCACTGCATAATCACTGACACGCACCAGACTTCTACTGAAGAACATGAAAAGTTTCATAACGTTGCGATTTTAAAGTAGGGCCTACATTGGTTAATTTTAAAAATTCAAAAAATGAAATTTGTTTGACCTCTTGCTTTTATTCGACTGCTGTTTTTTCATTACTGAAATTAAGCATACCGCTACTGTATGCTCCAAGCACTTTATCGTTATGTTCATTAATGAACTATCATTTTTGAAGCGTGAAATTAAGTTATGTGATGAAATAGCAGAAATCTTAAAAGACAATGGCCAATGCATATAACGTATAGCTCGTGTTGGCCCGCTAAGGTTGTTGGGTTATATTTCCAGTATGATTATTATTTACCAGCAAAAATAGCACGTGGAATAGACAACCTTACTTCAAAAACACTTCAAGACCACAGGTGAATGTCCTGACTTGTACACGTTAATCATCGATATCAGATATAAAAGTTCATTTTACTAATCACGCTTGCACGCATGGCTAATTTTTATGGGGATAAACACCTGAATACGCTTTTGTACTGTAGCGAAAGATGAAATCTGATAAGAAGAAGACTTACATGTATAAGTATTTTTAATGAACCAGCATAAATCTACAAAGGCGCTCGATACAGCTATAGTTCTCACAAATTTAATTAACTAGCGGCAACACTTCCTCATGTTAATGATTTCGAAATTCTTTTTGCTAGTTGCGATGCTTTTCGAATTCTTCAGACCAAACACGAAGGATATTGAGGTGCTTCTTAGATTTATTACGTTTTCTACAACAAAAAACGCAACTTAATGAGGAAAGATAACGAAGATCATGCAGATGCACTGTATATTCTTCCACTCGCTAATCGGTTGTCAAGCTTGACTTTTTTAAAAAATAAGTTTCCATCATTTACTTAATTTAAAAACCAAATTACTTGGAAAACACCGTCCGATTTACAGAAAATTTCTACGAACATCAGATGGAAATTGTGGATGGACTTAAAATTTAGATTTCAAGGTAATAACGAACTTTCGCAAGGTTACTTAAATGTCGCAGATGTGTTGGAAACCACCCATTTACCGTACCTCGTTTCGTCCTCATACATATAGCCTGTTTTAAAAAAAACATACACAACAGCAATGAATTTTGTTTACATTTAAGGAACAATCATAATGGCTGATATAAATTTCTTGGACATAAAACACCATTTAAAATTCTGGGAGTAAGGATTACGCAGCAACGTCCTTGTACAGTTGATGGGGATAGTCTGTGTCCTCCATCTCCTCTATCTGGCCTTAATTCGTTGCCACTCCCGCAGCGTTGGTGGTATTGCCAATTCATTTTATCATAGTTTATTACGGTGAATCATTCCTCATTGTTATCACAAGATGTACTCTTTACCTCATTCGGCATTGTGCTTTGAACACAGTTTTGAGACTATGACAATAACACACTAAAAAATCCAAACATTTCATTTTGCATACCTAAAACTGAACCTCGAAAAAGGATACTAAACTTTTGCAGCCTTGGTTCCACTGTAAAATTGTGATGCATTCCAACACAAACTTATTTAAAACATTCCTTGAAAGATTCCTTTAAATTCCTACGCAAGGTTTCTCCATAAATTCTACAGAGCGTAAAACAGCAAAACAACGCCTGGCTTAATTTCATGATTTTTCTCAAATGTATTCGCATGTTCATATATATATCTGTCAGGGTTAGCGAAGAAATTATTGATCCTATTTATCAGAGCGTACATACGGAAGAAGCACCATGTCAACATTTCTGTCAACTTCAATAAATCGTATCAACATTTTCAGGATTCATTTTTAACACTTGGTTTCATTCACTTATCTACCAGCTCCGTCATTACATCTGGTTTGCAAAGAAGACCGAAAGCACCCCCTGGCCTGCACCCCAACGTGCACAACACTGGTGGGTTACATTATATAAAGATGAAATCCTCAGAAACGCTGATATGAGGGATCGATATTGCTTTCTCTCATTGATTTGCGACCTACAATCAAATTGATGAGAGGAACAGCTTGACGTATCATTTTCCGCTTTTCCAAGGAGATAAACACGCCCGTTCATCTTATACAGCGGGTGTCCTTCGTAAACAAGTTCACGTTCCAGTTTATCCAGCGGACATAATTGAGTCTTAAAATGCCACTGCTCAGGGGACGCCCATAAAGGGCGTTCGAAGTAGGCGTATGGCGGGGGTTCACAAAAATACAGGAGGCAGATCTTAACCTATTAAAAATAAGTACCAGCTTATAGTGCATCACATCATGAAGGAGGCCGCTGAGGGCAGGACGATTGGCCTTCTAAAGGTTTCATGACTATAGACACACACCGCAAGGTTTTCAGCATTAAAATTCCATGGTGGTTCACTTGGTTGGTTGTGGGGTTTTATGGACGGAGCGCATAAAAACAAAATGGCATCCTGACAATAACTTATTAAGTGCCAAAAGATCAACTTTTCAGGAGAGGGGAAAAGTTTCATATAGATAGCACTGATTTGATTTCGTTCAAACAACAGCAAGTTCAGACATTGAACACCACCGAAATGTAATTACAGAAACGTGAACTTAATTAAGCAATTGCTTTGTTTTTTTCGAAATTGTTCCATGAAGTCGTTATGTACCACACGTATGGCACCACCAACAAACGTTCACCCTCTTGACAAGTTGGGAAGCAACGTATTGATGTCATTAATTTCAAATTTATTCCTTCAATTTGACGGCCATGTTTTAAAAACTCGCTTCTGGAACACGTTTTTTTTCGGAACACTGTCGTGGCTTAAACGACCCAGCGTTGAACAACCTTTATTCATGCCCACCTCAGCAATGTTAGTTTGAAGCCCAGGATTTGAAAATGGGGCAATAGGGGGTTACAGTATTCGCATTTGGCCGAAATTCCAACAATATTTGGCATATTCTATGGCAATGTTCGCATTTTTTTCCAGGAGGGAGGATTTCACCCTAAGCTATCCCCCCTCCCTTTAGTGATATTTATAATCTTTCCTTGGCTATCTGCAGATTTTATTGTTCACATTTTTTTCCTGCACTTTCCATTCAATCAAGACATAGTCATGTATTAACTACAATGGAAGCTCGATTATCCGAGGTAATCGGGACCGTGACTAACTCGAATAATACAATTCCTCGGATAATTTTAAGCATATTTAAAAATAGGTATAACTGTAGTATGAATGAGCGAACACAGAAAGGCAAAAATAATCTGTCGAAAAATAATTGTTAACATCTCAATTTTAATCAGATTATAGGCTATAACCTCCAATCAGCCTAATACGCCTTCACGCTCTTCCCCTTCTTGTTATGATGTTTTATAAGGTTTATCTGCTCATGAACGCGGTTACCCCGAGTGCTAATCCTAGGTTACTTCACCTCGGTTTAACCAGAATATCAGATAAGCGGTCCTCGGATAATCGAGCTTCCGTTGTATGGGTGGCACAGGGTCTTATGTCCCAATTGCTTCCTCACCGCTATCGCAATGGAGAATGTCTTCTTTAATGTATTAAGCTGGACCTTTTGGTTTGGCACCCTTCAAATATGACAATCAGATAGCGTAGAAGGAGAGATCAGAAAGTAGACTCGATCATGATATAAACATCGATGGAAACAGAAAACCTTTCCACACTGCACCTCAGCATCAGTTCATTTCTGGCACCCACGGTCCGCCCCAGATGCGACGTCAAAACCCATGTTGCGAGTTGTAACCTTGGCATCTCGCGGAGCAATTCCCTCTCATTTATGGTTTTTCCAGGTGGACTGGCAATGGCAGGCGTGCACCAAACTCCTCGTTTGGATGCTATTGATTTAGCACCGTTCTGACCTTGAAAACGCTGCTGGAAAATATCACGCGTTTCACCAATGGCTGACGCATCCATTCATGTTTAATGCACGCAGGCGTTTCTCAGCACAAAGTGTTATTGACGGTGCGGCACCACCCAGGCAATAAAACTACTTCCTAGTCATCCACGTTCCGTTGCGGAAATTGGAAAAAGAAACATCCGTGCTTAGCCTGATGCAGCTTGAAAATCGGCCTCGGATTTGAACTAGGCTACAGGGATGTGTGCAGGTATCAGGAATGCAATTCTGCCTTCGATAAGGAAATTGGAGCTTCACGTTTGTGAGGCTCCTTGAAAACGCAGAGCTCATGAGGGGGTAAGCGAAGAGCTTAACCAAATCAGACAGCTTGAATGCCAGACTCAAAACGAATGATCCCTACAAATCATAAAACAAATGGCTACCGGAGTACCGGTATACAATTTATCAGAAACATGATTTGCAACAGCTCTTATATCCACTAGAGTGGTTAATGTTGGTCATTACGGGAGTGCACGTAATTCAATTCCAGGAACTGGATATGGGATTCAGGGAATGAAGAGAACAAATTTGATCAATTCACGTGGCTTCATCAGTCAGTCCCAGATGACTCTTAAACATTACCGGTACGAATAAATCTAATTTGAAGGATCATTGAGTGCAAATAGCCATCAATTATAGCAACTCATTAGTATCGTGTACAGTATCGCTTTTATTGCTTGAGTGATTCATTAAATTGAAGAGATCCTTAGTTGATTCAACTTTCTGGTTGATTACGTGTAGGCTATATGTTGACAATTTTATTGCGATTTGGGAATGGTTTACAATAAATTGAAAAATGTCATTTTACATGTATATCACGACATTCCCCGGAAACATTTTGACAATCAGACCTTTCTAAACATTAAGTTATTTAACGTACATCAAGTGGGTTTAGTTGATATTTTGTCTGACTTGCAACTTTGTGTAACGGGAGTCCGGGGATCCTAAGGGCGTACGTAGATTAGATTCCGCAGTATTCTAGAATATGCAGGTGACCTTGATACAAGGCGCTCTCTAGTCGATCCATCGAATTGGTGATAAACTTTTGTAAATAGTTACTCAGCAGGTGCAGGCCATTTAAAAATGCGCTTGTAGTCAGGGGAACAATAACAACATGACACAGCACATCTGGTTATTCTAAGTTGTGCTATTCGAAACTTAGGCATCATCGACGATTCCTTCAGATCCGAGTAGCAATAAAACTATGATCGATGGTTATCTTCCTCATAGAAACAGTATGAGAGAAAGTGAAGTAAAATATCTAATAACTTGTTCCAGGTGTTTTTTCTTAAGCCACCACATAATTAATGTACGCTGTACGTGAAAGCGCTTCTTCAAGGTGGCAAGCTTTACCACATGTATGCGGCTCCATATTATTTATTGAGTGAGTGTAAAAAATGAATAAAACGAAATCAAGCCCCTTTTGAGTGGAATTTTTTTACGTCAGCCATTTTAATAAGCAAGCAGCTTTTGCTCCGTCCAGTCTTGTGTGGGCCTACTTGTGCATGTAGATTAATACCAACGGCAGGAAAAGAATTATTTCAACGTAAATGAGCCTGTATTTTTATTGGTAACAGATATTGCTATTTTAAAGTCTATTTGAAAATGATCTGAACTGTTGTTTTTTCATATTGTAAACGTGTGAATTTATGAAATATACTTAAAATAATATTTTATACTTTTATTAGAGTTTTGAATTTCATTATTATTCGTTGTCTGGTGTAAATTCGTTTGCTTTGTAATGGCAAAACGAATACTAATAATATTCAAAACATTAAAATTAATTTTATAAGTTCACAGATTTACTATATTTACAAAAGTTATTTTTAAAACTTTAGCACCATAGACACGCTTTGATATCGATCCTTAAAGAAGAACTGGAATTTTAACACATTTATATTTTCTTTGCCGAAAGCCATTGTAAAACTCAAAATCGATATCAAATTTAGTTAAAATTAATATTTAGGTTAATTAAATTAATTTTAACACAACACCTGAATAGCCCTGCATCATTATGTGCAGTTATTCCAATGAATTAAAATACTTGCTCAATTGAAACGAATGGTGGCAAGTACATGTGTTTTCTATATTTCGTTTTGCAAATTAGTGAAGAATTATTAAACGACAATCAAACCTAGTCGAATGTGGTAAAGGACGAGGAACGAAACTAAAGATGCCCCAAGCATTTTAGATTCGGTATAGGAAACGTGATTTCATTGATATTCTGGGCAGGCAGCAAAATACCTACTGGCCTAAATCTGAGCCAAGTTTGAAATTTAAAAAGCGTGGAGCTAGCCCT
>JAQIXS010005591.1:0-12321 GCA_034700785.1 Rossiulus vilnensis
TATTGCAAATTTAGTTCACCAATACACTGCATAGCCTAACGTCAAAATATTTCTCCGGCCCCGTAATGTGTGGAGAGAATATCGAGTTGTTACAAGTGCAAGACGATTTGCAGACGATAACAATTACACCTGCCGCCATCTTCGTGACGTCACACTCGTGTGACGAACACGCCCAGCTTGCACTGCTTTCGAAAAAAAAAATCACGGCGTTTGCGACTTTACCGCGAAAAACACATGCGAACGTTGTTGCTAGGAAATGGGGGGAGGTAAATAAAAAAATAATAATCAATATAGCACGGCATATGTGTGCATTCAGTTTTAATTCTCCCGGGATTCTCCTTCCATTGTGACTCGTAATGGCGCAAAAAGAGCGCGCGCCACTCGCTTTCTCAGCTCGTGCATCATCATAACTCAAATAGGTGCCGCACCCACTATATAGCACCTCAGCACTGCTTGGAATAGTCAATACACTGTACGTGCAGTGCAAATGCAAACGATAAGTGGGAAGCTGATGAAGGTGCATTTTGCAAATGAAATTTCAGTTGGGAAATGAAAGGCGACGTAACCTACAAAGAATCATTGTTAAAAAACCTCGACATCCGACGTTACCAATCAAAAAGTCAGTCTTTTGGCAGCCACGGAGATGCACAACTCCAAAATACACTTGCGAGCAAAGAAACTGGCCCACCTAAAGGTACATTATTAAATAAATAAACGCATTTTGTTCAGCAAGTAGATATCAGATTTAAAATCGGAATTGCTCGTTTCGTGAACAATTTAAAAGCACATTCGACTGCACTTCAATTAGACTAAAATCCCTGGAGAATTTCGTAGGACTAAGGGAATAACCAGGAAATGCAATGCCATAAATTTACACCAATTTTACGGAAAACGTATCGTGCTTAAAACGAAATGACTCAAAACATTATCATTGCAACGCTTTAATTGCAAAGCTTCGTATTTCCTGCAGAAACGCTTTTACAGTGACCGGAGTAAAGCCATGCAGATGTCCCGAAAAGGCAAATGGATAACAGTTGCTTTAAGGCTTAACATTTGAGAAATTGATGAGACATGTTAGATAAATGTAGCGCATTTAAAAGGGCAATAAATTGCTTACAACACGAGCTATTTTGATTTTAAATCGGATCTCTTAGGTTAGGACTGTCCATAAAGTGCCTCCGAGGTTGAAGAGAGTGGTAAAGGTCAGCTTTTTCGGACAACCAGCCTGTCATTAACGACCAATTATACTGGCCTAAAGATTACGTGAACATTCACGTCTTTTTAGGCATTTTTTTGAACGGACGTCATTGTTTTCAAATGTAATTGCCTGCGGGAAAAACTAAAAGTTATTTGATTACTTATAATCATTTTATTCAATATATTTACTCGTTAACAATAACATCTTCAAACGATACCATTTTTATTGAGTTATGGTCCTATGTTAATGATCTGTTAATTATAAGAGAAATGTTAAATGGCTTAAAATAGACGCCAATTTTTTATTAACTTCTCACATAATGTTATATGAAAAAGTGAAGTTATTTTGATTGCAATTTGACGTGTTTAGCATTAATAGGACGTCACTATAGTAGGAACATTATGACATCGGTTTTTAATCCATCTCTCAATCAGAATTACGGCAGTTTTGACTAAATGATCCCTACATAATATCGTCATTTGGATGATATAATTAAATACTATAGAAGAGGATATAGGACATTACAAATGAGCTGAATCTACATTCATGGGCAATCTACATTTGTATACCGTAGCACGAGCGACATGTATCACGTTCCTAGAATTACAGCGCATCCTTACGATGTAAAACGCCATCAAATATGGAAGTTGAGTGGTAAATAAAAACTGTTTAAATTGGAACTGAGTGTATTTTTCTAGTTATAGGATATACGAACCTCGTAAGCTTACATGGAGCATTAATTTGGGCTTAAAGTCTCAACCGTCTATTGAAATCATCTAAACTGCATTGAAGGAGCAGATAGCGTCACTTTAAAAATCCATTTCCTTTTGCTGTTAACCCAATGATCGATCAATCTAATTGAAAATCTCTCGAGACCCCTCGAATTTCAAGTAAAGTGAAAAATCAATATGAAGAAGGCAAACCTATTTCCTAAGCCAAACATTGGCCTGCGCAAATCAAATAATCGTTTTATAATATAAGACCGTATTATTTCCATATCCTCCGTTTAATACGTGCTCGCACGCATCAGGAATCAAAAAGTTTAAAAGAGCAAAACATAAAAAAACAGGGACTTCAGTAATAGAATGGGGGTTTGGATTGGATTCACTTTATATCGACGATAGTGAACCCTTTCCGAAAAAACTATTTGCATGCTAAAAAATTCAGATAATAAACCGTCTTCGGCAGTCAGGCTCTCTAAACAGCAAATACAGAAGAAGAAACGAGGTTTGATCGATGGCATTTGATAAAATATTAAAAATTCAATTTTCCAGAAATAGTTTGAAAGGCAATCGAGATCACGTCTCTCTTATTCACTCAACACAAGAAAAATGTCCCGCATTTAAATTTATTTCGACGTTAAATTATACAGTTTGGAAGACGAATGTGTGGTGGTGTCAGAAAAGGAATTTGGACGCCAACTTGGTAATCAAGACCAAGAAACGTCAAAGTCGCACGGATGGATTACCATTTCTGGAAACAGAAATGTATCATACTTAATTTTTACTATTCATTCATTTTTCACACGGTCATTAACTTATTAACAAGGAAAGATATCCACAAGGAAATGTTATCTCACATCCATCTTTCAAATCCGGATTACAACATACCTGTAAATACAAGATGATGGAGGACGTTCACGAAATGTTTTAACAGCCATAACTACCTGGTGATTATAGCTGAGAAATACATATTAAAACTAGCGTCGAAATAAACCCTTAAACATTTATTTTAAATAATACGCAAAAATGTTATCTATAGCTGAATTTTCATGAGCTGTCTCTGTCAACATTCATTCTTTTATCAGAACTTTTAAACCTACAATTGTATAACCGAGTGCAAAACAACGTGAAAAAAGACTTCCATTCCCACCTCAATTGACAAACTGGCAATTTGTTTAACTTAATTCGACATTTATTTCGCATCTTATTTTCTCCCTCTCAGGATGCACTATCGTGATGCGCACAAATGTTAAGCCCATGGCGAATCCGTAAAAGCCTTTATGAAAAATTGCAATTTGTTCGTGATCTTCTGAAAGACGACGGAAACTCTTTTCAATTTCAATTGATAGTCGTAAGCCTTCGGATGAAGATTGGTTTCTTATCTCATTTTACAATCCGATATTAGGGCGGATTTGGCTTTAATTAAGCCGCTGTTTCGCTGCTTAACGTAGCTTTTTTCGCTGAAAAGGAGGAGGAGAGCATTGAACAAATTTTGCCTGCATAAGAAATTAGGCAAAAATATCCGCTAAAATTGTATAGCGAACCCATAAAAGGGAGAATGTTCGTCCTGAAAGATAAGAAGCGCATTAATCAATGCAGCCCTCATTATGCAGAGGACAAAAACCCCTACGTTGTAATAAATTCTTAAGGGGATTCAGAAACCCAGCTAAGCCCGAATGATGAAAGGAGACGATGCGAGATACTTTTTTTATCAAATCTACCTCATTAGCAGATTAGCCTAAACAAAGGCGGCCAATCAAACGCAGGGTTACGCAGTTTCTATTTGAGTAATCGACGATTAAAACAGACTTCAGTCATGTAGCTGTCTGTCATGGAGCGCATATTGCTTTTCCAACTAAAGAGATACATGTACAATATTAAAGTTATATTTCTTGATGAACCTACGATACATCTTAAATCGATAACAACAGAGCAAATAATGATACCAATAATAAATCAAAGAATAAATCGTATTTAGAATGGATTCTTCTCGAATTTTTAGGTGTATGTACATCTTGAGGATGTTATTATTGATATTTTTTGGACGGTCCCTGTTTGGATATACAACTTGTACATGTAATTGAAATATCAACTAATGATGTACATCTTTTTGGGCCTTTCTTTAAACAA
Organism: Rossiulus vilnensis; assembly: GCA_034700785.1. Lineage (NCBI taxonomy): Eukaryota > Metazoa > Arthropoda > Diplopoda > Julida > Julidae > Rossiulus > Rossiulus vilnensis. Next base: position 4,051 of record JAQIXS010005591.1, read on the forward strand.
TAGAAAAAAAACAATTAGTGGCAGTTTTTTTATGGAATAGAATGAAGTCCACTAAAACAATGACCTAAAATGACGTAAACTTTCCGTAATACAGTTGTTTTAGTGCATTAGCGGTCGTCGATGATCAAATTTCACTGCACACAGGATCATATTGAGCTATTGCAGAAAACAAAAATTGGAGGGCCAAATTTGCTGATTTGCAATCGTCTGATTTGTTTTCACACCATACAAAATTGTATACATGTTCAATTATTTAAATTAGATGCTCAATTTTTATCAGTTACCAAGCAAATGGAAAATCCATCATTTAAATTCCAAGCACTTGTGCACATTGTATTCCGTAATAAACTCATAGGAACTGTGCATGTAGATTTTCCCTATTAACAACGTTTACAAAAATATTATTTTAAGGGTCTTCGTAAATTCACCGAACCCACTAATTTCCTAATTTGACGTTATAAACACCTGGCATGATCTGAATGACCCCTTGTTTCCTCGAGGCATATGCAAATTGTGCAGATAATATTAGACTCTTTACTGACATGCCATTGTTTTCTCACGGAAATTTGACTGGTAGCAGTCAAGTAGGTACAAACGAAAGTCGGTGCCCATAAACATCATTCATGGCGCCACATTTTTCTTGCATTGCAAGCATTAAAATGCTTCTGGTGTTTGAAAAATGTGCATGGCATCTACCAGCATCAGTAATAAACTGAGTTGCCAAACTGGTCGCCAGGGGATGTAGGCGAGCTAATTGTAGGGTTATTTCTTGCGTGTGGAGGACCTAATCGTGCCTAAAGTTAAAAATCACGGGGTAGAGCCCGATTGAATTTTTGAAAGTGATGAACTGACACCCACCAAACACCCCTGTACGTCAGATGTTCAAACGTAAAACACAGCCTGCCACTTGTTCAATTTGATATGCACAACTAATTCCATACGATGAGCGCATAATAATGATGAGTAAGAAGATAAAAAAGTAAATCTGTGAGCAATTTTAATCATTGATTGCCACGCCGAAGCAAGCTTTGGGCATCAATCAATAAGTGAAACCTGACTAGAAATTACGTGATAGAACTATGAATGTTTTTTTTACTGCTATCTTTCAAAGAAATACAACGAATATACCAAAGTATAAACCATATTAATATCAAGTTAAGAAGAATAATCAATTAGGAGACTTATTCTTTGATATATAAAAACATACATGTAGGCCATGTTCGAAACGTGTTCGAAACATGTATTCCAGATCTAATGAAAATAACTTGTACACAGTTATGCTGAATGCGCATTCAAATAAAATAAGAGCATTAATTAATTACGTCTAGCTATCGTTGGTAACCAAATTAGACACCAACAAACCACTAAGGTAGTTAATAGAACTACCCCATCCATCCATCCTCTTTAAACAGGTGTGACCCTGTGTCACAGAACTCCAAATCGAGAAGCTGATGTCACATTTCCGGATAGCATCCCCTCACCTCTTTTGTTGACGTAATTTGTCGACGGCCCCCTTCAATGCGAGCATTAGCAATCAGATTATTTTACTGGCCATACGTGTAATCCTGAGGAAGATTTACTGGCACAAGAAATCGACTTCAACCGCACATGTTCAAGAGATCGTGTTCCTATTCAAATCTACAACTCAACGACCAATTATTGATAACAGATTAGTCTCTCTTTGACATCCATCAGTGTGACAGTATCAAGAAACTGAGGGCGTCTTGGCAGCCAGGCAAGCGTTAAAGCGTGGCTTAATTACGATGGATTTGTTTTCCTCAAAATTGGCCAATTTCGAGTGCCGATTCGTCTTTGACTAAGTCGCATCTTACGGAGGAACTTGGCGCCATCCTTTATGGAAATGAGGTTCAATGACCTAGCTTACAAAAGCAGAAGATATCGGTGAAAACAAAAAAAAAACCGTGCCCCATATAAAAGCGACGCCTGCGTGGAGGAGCCAATGGGTGGCAGTCTTTAAGTGGCGAGGAAACTGTCGTTATCGCCTCACGAAATGATCCAATCGACCTCAAAAATCAATAGGGAATAAGCCTACTTGTACACTAATTTAGTCGCATTCACGAGTGCCAGGGGGGAGATGTGAAGTGGGAGATGATCCCCTCGATGAACATCTTTTTCACGCTGCGACGAAAGCGACGTTACGCGAGCCGATGACGTAGGCAGGGCACGTAGAGCGAGGCAGGAGCCCCAGATTCATGGGCGTGAAAAATACGCAAATTTGCCCGGGCAGAAATAGTGCCAAAACGCCTCCGGGCTACAACTGTGCAGGGTGTTCGGGGTTTCGGGGTCCGACTTCGCGCAGCGCCATCTGTGCTACGTTCCGCATAACGGAGCTGGAAAAATGGGGAATCAGGGAATTGTAAATCATCAGAAATTGTTGAGAAGGTAATAGCCAAATTCCTAAATTTCTTATTAACTTTTAAAAAATTTTCGCCCACGGCGTGTACACATAAATTGTTAATAATTAAACAGATTTCATGCAGAGAGAGAGAGAGAGACAGGGCAAAAATGTATGTTTTGTGATCTTATTTTTAAAAAATTTTAAGCTTTCGGCTTTCTAAAAAATTAAATTCATCAATTTTTTAATGTAAGGATTGGCTAAAATCCATGATTTAAAATAATTTTGTCAAAAATATCTCCTTAGTTTCCATTATAAATACGGTATTTAAAAACATGTAAAACAAGATGTCCTAAAAATTTAGCAGATGCGTTTATCTATAAAAATAATCAGGGAAATGTAAGTCCTTTATATGAAATTTACCTCGATTTTTTAACATAACTCCCTATTTCTTTACTATTCGACGTGTTTGTAATCAGACAGGGGTGGACATCCTATTATCAAAGTAGTCACAAGCGTATCGAGTGGCAAAGTGGGCACGTAAAGTGTAAGACAATCAAATGCAAAACGTAACAATCCTTTTGTCTAACAAGTTACATAAAATATATTGAAAATTCAAGGCAACTTGATATGAAATTTGAGAATCTTATCACCAAGATTTCTTGAAAATTTCGTTCTACTTGCTTCTATGATCTTGAATTTCATTACAATAAGTGTGTGAATTTGTCTGCTTGCCTCACTGTATTGTCGATAGAAGTAAAAAAAATACAACAATTTTCACGTTTGAGAGCAAAGGCTCCTTTGACAGTCAACCTAGAAATATTAGGTTGTTATGGTTGGACCCCCCCCCCCTCCTACGCCCCAGACTTCAACACAATTGTTGTCTTCTGAAAGATAACCATACATGTAATGTATTATTCCGTTAGGAAATGCCATGATACCTGGCTTCAGAAATCCTTTTCCTCCAACAGCGAGCTAAGGAAACAAATTTCCTCTGTGAATTAGCACTATGCATTTCTTCAAGCAAGAAACTTAATTTTCAGGCATTGAACCCATAAATTCCAGACTTTTTTCAATCTTGACAAATTTAAGTTACTGCTGGAATTCTCTTGGCTTAAAGAGCATGCATCATTCTTCAACGCAGCCTCACATACGCTATAAAGTAGGCGCCATTCATGTGCCTTACAGATTTCTAAATCGAAATTTACGAGTTTCTGCCAATTGATAAATAACACTTTCTGAAACGCATATGTATCGCATGACATCAACAACATATTATGTTGTATTAAAAATTAATCTCGCTATCAAAGAGATGTCATTCAGTATACTTTCAGTTTGAATAAACACAACTAGAATATAAGCGTCCACACATGATAGTGTAGTTTTCAAAATTAATCGCATGACTTAATCGCCTCAGAAACATGCAGCTTTGATACTTGACCTCTCAAGCGTCAGAGGCACGTGTCCAATTTTCCGTCATGAAAGTATCACTCAAAAGGTTAAATCTAATGCAAATGTTGTCAGGAAAAAGACAATTTCTCTCCTCTTTCGGTCATTTTAACCTGAAACCAACAACAAAGCACAAATGCGGATGTCGCGGTAGCTTAGATAAGGATTAATTAATCATACTTCCGGTCAGTGGGCGCATTGATCCGTGGCTGGGCCAGCCGCGGATCAATGGACCGAAAAGATAAAAATGGTGCCTTGAAACTCTGTGATGACAAATAGGAAATATAAGTAAAAAACATAAATTCCATCTCACCCTAAGCCATGCAATGCCCATCACAAATTTCTCGTCTTTTTAAAAACTTTCTTTAAGGAATTTTTACAGATTTATAATTGGTTATCAAAGTACGATTATCAAAGACTCATTTTATTCGAATTTATCAGCCACTTTCAGAAATATGCAAATTGCATTTATTACTCAAATTTTCTTGACTTGTTTCGAAGCTGCTTAATTTAATTAAATTTTCATCGTCTTTTATCATCGTTCTAAATATCCATTGGCCCATTCTAAGAGCTAATGAAATCTAAACTTCCCAAAATAATATGTTATAAATGATCCACCAAATAAATGCATCAAATCAGGTTATCATGTTCTAAGCAATTAAAGAAGTTTTCTTATTTACAATAAGAATAATAATTTCATTTTTTCAATACACTGAAACTAGATTCGATGATGTCTTTAATTCTTCTTCCTTAAGAATAAAACCAAATTAAACCAAATAAGCAATTAAAGAAGTTTTCTTATTTACAATAAGAATAAGAATTTCATTTTTTAAGTACACTGCAGCTAGATTTAATTCAATTCGGTATATTACTGCCAGGAAAGATAAGCGTGTGGTGCGGAGTATCACCGCATTTTGATTCAATAATGACTTGAACTTCATAAAAGAGTTCATCCTTCGTTAGGGACAATTTTCCCTTGAATATGCAGCCTGTAAAAGTCTGTAATTTGAGTACTGCAGGTACAAGAAAAGCTTGCTGACCACTGGAACAGTCTCCATCGCCGCCTACCACCGCATGGTCCGTTTTAGCCCTGGCTGTACACCAGGAGGACGGCGTTGCAGGAGGAATATTGGGTTCATTGAATTGCGGGACATTAAGCGTTTCTATCTCGACACAATGTCTACGAAAATAAGGAAATCCTTTTTGGATATACACGTACAGTAGTCGGTGGTAATAGCACAGAGTAAGTGCGTTTTTTCGCTAAAAAATTACGTATAAAAGCCAGCCGAGGGGAACATTAGGGGGAGCGAAAGCAAACCCTGACGCAGTAGGAGGCGGGGGTTGATCATAAAAAACCAGCGTTGCAGTAAAAAAATCCATGCATGCAAAAGAAATCGAGTAGCCCGAATGGGAACGTAAGACGGAGGAGGGAAGGGCAAGAAATTTATCGATTTTTGCAGTCGGTGGCAGTGACAATGTTGAATTCATCCAGAGCTACTCATCCGAGGAAATATACGACAGCATGACAAACGAGACCGAAGAACTAAATAACACGGAGTTTGCTTAGATGCCCAAGTGGAACCATTTTGCCATTGGATGTTCAACCAATCAATTCGGTGTCACAGGGTTCAGTCCTGGTCGTGGACCGTGCATGCTTGCCAAATGCGATATGACGTCTTCGACGTTGGTTGGAAAGCCATCTAGCGATCATTGGAGGAAGTTGAAATCACATTGATAGCAATTAAACATGCTTTAAAATTTTTTTAATTTTACGAGCAAATCAAATGCTTACACGTACACATTACTGATAGGCATTGCCACGTCCTTTAAATTTACGTTTTAAGTGTGTGCCACCACATTAGCATAATTGTTATTACTACATAACTTAACAGTGCAAATGCCTTTTAGCGAAGTTTATTACCATTTCGTATTACAATTTGTTCCTGAACGGAATCTTCTGGTACAGATACATTCTTAGTGTAAATCAACCTATAGCTAATAACTCCCATGTTTTTCTATTTTAAAACTTTTTTAAATTATGAATAGTATGTGCTGGGTAATATTTTACTTTTATGAAATTACTTTTTATCTGTCATATCTTTGCGAGCATCATGTAAAAATTGATCTCCATGTATAAATTCAAATATAGGTCTATTTGCATTTCTTGTCAAAGAATGGAATGTTTGAAATCATGTTTGAAACTAATAACATTCTATTCCATTGACAAATTGAATTAATAATCTATAAGAACGTGAGGATGTCTCCAGTCAATTTTATAAAAAAAGGAACGCCTCTATGTGTCCCATGTTGTCTAGTGGCTAGGATACCTGGCTTTCACCCAGGAGGCCCGGGTTCGATTCCCGGCATGGGAATATTCTTTAAACTTTTTAAAATATTTATGTAGCTTTAAATATTATTATCGACGGCAAATTGCAAATAATTTAGGCCACTAAAGTGAATAATGAAATGACTAAAATTTTCAACATACTTGGCTGTAAGTGGCTGAAATTACTTTACGTTTTTCTTTGAATTTGAAATCAATATTTAAAACTACGGAAATAATGTTATTAAAAGAAATGAAGACATAATCAAAAAAGAAAACACTTTCCATGCCAGGAATCGAACCTGATCCTCCTGGGTGAAAGCCAGGTATCCTAGCCACAATGCAATATGGGATATACATGTATGTAATGTATCCCTTTTAAGAAATGTACTGGACACACGAATTCCTCATATTATTCTGAAACCTAAATTTTTAATTCAACGATGCATACATATTTACAAAATGAAACATTAATTTCAAACATGATTAGGTCTACTAAGCGTTCTTTCAAAAGAAATTTAAAGATGCGCATTCATAGAAACCTCCAATGCTGGGAATCGAACCATGCTCATGAACAAATTACAATATGATTATATGAATAGGACAATGGAAATAAACTTTGTTAAAAGGCACTGGAACTGAAACATTTGCTTTTAATTATTCGTAGGCCTATTTGGGTTGATACACAGAGACCGTGCTACAGTATGTGTTTGTGATGATATGATTTCTTCGAAGCATTTCCTAAGCATTTCTTTAACTTTTACAGTAATTTCAGTAAAGTTTTATAATTTTTTTAAACAAAAGCTTTTTCTCAAAAAAATATCTGAGGGCAAGATATAGGCCTACGGTGGGACGTTACACAACTGGAATATTTCTCACACACAACAGAACGGGTCCTCTACAATGGAGCGTTTGAATAAAATTAATGTATATGTATATTGAGTCAACATTGTTTTTTTTATTATTGCTCAAAATTCTAAACACTAATCCATGGTCAACCTGCAACCAATTGGTTCCAGAAACTTACCAATAATGCTTAATCGTAGGCTAATTTTGTTTCCTGAATATCTACATGTATAGCAAATTATTTATTTGAACTATGTCCTTCGTTTTTCTATCGGTTATATTTCCTAGGGAATATTTTCTAAGGAATTTCACTTGATTAGTATTTAATATCGTTTATCTTCTTGGCGAGTACAGGCAGCTGGGGACCCACAACTGCTGAGAAATAACTGTATGAAGTAAGGGAACGCCGTAGGCAAAACGTTTTTTTTTTTAAATTAAGATTACACATCGTAGGCTTTGGCCAACATTTCTATACAAAATTTGTTTAGAATGGTTTTAATGGAACGCCGTAGGCAAACGTTTTGAATAAAAAGGATGTCAGATCATTGATTTGGGCCTCACGTTTCTATGTTCCAAAAAATTGACAATGCCAGACAGGGAGTGAGGAGGGGTTCAAGGAAATAGGCCGTCAGGAAGCTGGAATTTCCGAATTTAATACAGAATGAGATGACTGAAACCGTAAAAATGTCTGATAGCTTAAAAAAAATGTTTTGCTTAACTGCTGACTGTTTGTGCCTAATTTTTATACTTGCATTCGTGTGGTGCACACGATGGGTTCACTTGTTTGTTTCTAGAAAGCTAAAAGAATGCTATCTTGGAAAATACTTTTTTTTTGGATATGGCATTTAGTTGATGTCCGTAGGATTCCCTGTTCAGCTAAATATATATATATATATATAGTGAAAGTGAAATTGGCTTTCTAGGCGTCCCATCTTATTGTTGAATATATATATATATATGTACATATTCTTTGATTAATATGATATACCATATTATCATATCATATAATATATCATATTTAGCTAGGACGTTTGAAACTGATAACCTAATACAGATAAAACATTTTAACTTTACTGTATTAATAAAGGATAAGCTTTATTTTAAATTAATAGTAGGTCCAAAGAAATGGCATGTTGTCTAAATAACATGCTTGAAACTAATAACGTTCTATTTTATTGACACATTGAATTAATAATCTCTTTGAATGTGAGTAACTCCAGTCAATTTTTTGAAAAGGGAAGGGTTCCACATATCCCATGTGGTCTAGTGGCTAGGATCCCTGGCTTTCACCCAGGAG
>JAQIXS010005592.1:0-12320 GCA_034700785.1 Rossiulus vilnensis
TAACTGTATTTTATTTTGAAGGCAAGTTTAAATACAATTAAATGAAAATTATTAAATCAAAACAATCTAAAATATAAACAATCAACGTACCCCATCAGCAGGCCGTGGTTAAATTATCAAACGTTGACCGTTCCGCGGCGATAAAAAGGTTGAGGACCACTGATATATGTCAACCTACTTACAGAATATGGTTTTACACGTATGCATGTCTATACCTAGAAATGGGGTTGTCTAGTTAGAACGATAATGCACAAGAGGATGAGGTGAGGGGTACGGGGAATCAGAAAGTTCAACGTTTTATTGTATGTCCTTTATGGGAGGCCCTTACGTTTACAAAACAATTCTTTGATCCTACAAAATTGCACTGTAATCAAATTAACTTAATTGTCCACGAAATCAGACAAATTGATGCATGTTTTATTTGAAAAATTTCATATTTAAAAATGAGCATCTGTTTGAAAATCTGAATAAAACAAAAGATGTATAGATATGAGCAATTGAATAAAATAGTTTTTCCAAGAGAAAAACACTGCTACTGTTTCTTCTACTTCACGAAAATTATTTACTGCAAAAATTGATCGTTAAGATGCAATTTTCAGCTGTTATCATGGACTATTCTTTTTTTGCGCAGGTGACTGTTAAGTAATTTGCCAGCAGCATTTTAAATTAATTAACTGGATCGGACATCCACTCGTGACGCCCAATTATTATAGCGATTTTAATGAGCTTCGGTTTGATGCCGAAAAACAGCGTCGGCATTTTCGATAAATTGATGCGACTTCTGTTCATTGTCATTAACTGCTTATTAAATCATTTCGGCTGAAATTCATCAGGCGAGATGTTTAATATCATTATGCTTAATTAGTAACCGAACAACTCCCAGGGGTGCTTCTCATTTGATCAATCAAACCTCTCATGCAGTATTATTAACTTCAGCGAATATTTTGCTGGGTATGATGGGCGGAGGAGGGGGCCTTCAGACGTATCAAATTGTAATTAAAATCTCCGGTTTACATCAAACTGCGGATTAAAAATTAATGCCATTTCGGCTTATTAAAATAGTCTCGATTACCAGTTTTGTTTACCATTGAATGGAATCTGTGTCATTTTAAACGTCAAATTAATGCACCAACGGTTCTCGTTAATTTCTTGATGATGGTTACTTTTAGTCAACATGAACGAGCGGTATTGATTTAACAGATATTCGTATGTCATTATGTAGGATTTCACCAAAATACTATCATGTTACTTAACAATGATGACCACATTAGTTTTCAGTTTTCCACCATTTATGAAAACATGAGAAATGTTTTCCACAATTCATGGATTGATACAGTTCTGAGTTACATTGTCATTGCTTTAAATATATATATTTTTTTCTTATGGTTATACTGTAAATAGTAAATGCGAATTTACATCAGCATTAAATTGTCAGAGTATACATGTAAATACACTGTGTTTCTTATATCGTTAACTTTAAAATGAGGAAGTCAATTTGTATTTTTGTTAGCCAAATAAGTTTAAACTTGACCAAAAAAGATGACCACCATGCAAACAATTATACATTTTTTTCTTCAAATACTTATCATAATTGCTAACATGTTTTTGAACGTCTAGAATTGGTTTTCCACTAGGGTCTCAGTTATTTGTTATAATTGGAAATTGTCCCGTTTAATTATCAACAAATTAATCAAATTAAAAAACATATATGCAATCCCTGATACCCATTTTTGGGGATATTCATTGAGAGAAAAAAAACGTTTTCGGAGGTCGCATTCTTGTTTAAGTCACGTTTATTTATAAATTTCAAATTATTAAGAAATAGCTCAGACCCTAGCAGACAAATTATTATGCAAGGGAACAAGTAAAGACTTTAATGCAGAAATGTTTGATCAGTTTGCTTGCATGTTTGGCATAATATATTTGGGTCGGGCTTAGTGGTTTATTATTGTAAAAAACATGTATTTGTAAAATTTTTAATTTAATTTTAGATGACTTTTCGTGATACCCTTGATTCATTTTGAATACACAGTAGGGAATTTTGTGGTACCATTCCAAATTAAAGAGAGATCTACAAGGACGCTAGTAGTACTTATGGAAACTGCTAATAATATAAATATAAACCAGTAAGCATGTTATTCTACATCAAGCGCAGAAAGGAAGAATTGAAAAAAAAAACATGACTATGTATAGGAAAACATTTCCAAGCGAAGTTTTCATGAAGCAAACATTGGATTTAGTGAAAACAATGCTAGGATGTCATTTATTAGCTTGGTAAATCTCCGAACTAAATTCAGTCGATTTCATAAATGCCAATTTTTTTAGGCTGATTCTGCTCAACTGCTAGCAAAAACCCCTCAAAGAATGGTTTGTTTTCTCCATGGCTGTAGTATGAATTTCCGAAAATTCGAGTTGAGATACAGGCCATGCCACGTGATATATGGCAGACAAAAGTGCATTTTCTTGAAAAATGTTCATCGAAATCAGTAAATAAATCCTAATAGAATATTCAGATGGTTTGCCGCTCGGATTTATTAAGCGTGTCGAGGGCCGTGCGCTTGAAATACGTTTAGCAAACTTAAAATTTTCAACTTTGTTTCCATCGAGCGGATGGATATACATGTATATGCATCCTTTTTGTGCGCTCAAAATACGAGCATCAATTTCTATGGCGCCTCTGACAAGGAGTATTAGTTTATGATAAATGTTGTACTCGCGCGCATATAGAGTGGATTTGCATAATGTATAGGCCTGGCAAAACGAAGCCAGGCAGGATTTTAGCGCAATTTTTGCTGGAAACAAAATTGAAACTGTGACACACGTACCTCTCAACCATCATTTCGCTTGCACTGTTCCTGCTTTGAACAAGTGATCCTGGCATATAGGCGTGTGCAATGCGCATAAAACGCACACCAGGTACTTTGTCCAGGTCTTTTCTGTGAAAAACAAACACGTTTCTGCCAGAAATTTGCTCAAATGACTGCGTTTCAACGCGGCTGAACCGCACGAAACACACGCTGAGCATTTCTCCAATATTTTAGGACTTGATGTTGTACGTGCAACCTATTGAAATTCAAATGTTTCATATGATTTCCATAAATATTGCTGCGGTTTACCAACATGTACGGAAAAGGGTGCGGGGTGGTTCCACAAATTTCAACGCGAATTCGTAAACATGTAGCGAAGATTTTTCTACGACCATAGTTGTCGCAAAATCCACAGAAAACCACCCCCAAAATCACAAAGGGTGAACTCAACATGTTCTTCTACTTGCAATTCCTTGGGTGAATAACATGGCATCAAATTGCAATATAAATGACTTGTTTTAGGTGTTTTTTACTCAATGTACTTTTATTTAAATATCATTTGTGGACTTTATTGTTGACAGGTCTTTACATTTTATAAAGAAATTACTGAGAAATTACGCACTTATGTTAGGAGCGATTTACCTTGACCTGCCCTAAAATTGCTCCACAATTTTTTAGATAGGGTACATCCTCATTCAGTGTGCACACGATACCAGAAAAGTCTAGTTAGAGAAAGTGCACTCTAGCTACACTCTAGCTGTGTGTCGGTACACAAAATAATCCGATATTTCTAAATCCCCTTCTTTCAACCTTAAGCGTCCTTAGTGGACTGCCCCTTAATTGCGTTTCATGCAAATGTATACGCTTATTATTATTGCAAATATAATTTATTTTTATGTATGCCATAAAAAACGAAGTGACAAAACCGGACAAGTATTATTCAGATTTATTTTTCTTGGCTTCTCTCAGAAGGTGTAGTGGGTTAAAAAATAATGGTAATGCACCTTAGATAAAGCTATGCTGCATGCAGTGTTGTTATTAATGTTTGCCCATTGTCAGGGGCTGTATTTTAGATTTTTAATTAAATGCAAACTGCATACAACTTGTGCTTTTAATCAACTTAATCGGGATTATAATTAAGTTTTTTACCCTCAAGCCATTTTATGTAGGCTATATTATTTTTTGCTTGCTAAACCTGAACTTTGCAGTTTGCCGTAATTCTTCTGACGTATATTTTTATTTAACGCCTGATAATAATTTCGTTCTCTAAATTGAAGACTGAAGCCCACAGTAGCTGCGCACTTTCCATCCATCAGACCCATAGTTGGATTAATCAAGGTATCTGCAAAGGCTGTCAACTTTTCGCGAACAATAATTATGGTTTATAGCCAAAGGCTTTTTGCCGAAATGGAAACCTGAGACTGAAGTGAATTTGAAACACTGGGTGAGGGCTGAAATTCCCGTAATTCAGTTGCATAAATTTCATTTCTCTTATTTATGACAATTCGCTGGCATGCCGTTCAGGAGATACATTTTCCTAAGCACATGACGAATTTATGTCAGATAAAGGTATGGCAAACATAACCAAAAGTCAACTTTAATTTTTAATCTTCAACTTTAAAACAGATGCACCCGTGCAATGTTCGCTGGAGAATTTTCGATTTTTATCGTCTAAGTGATCCTCTGAGTATTCAAAATGGCTCCCTGCTTTTCAGCGAGCTAAGAAGGTAGCGCTATTAAGATGGCTGCCATTGATAAAAATCCACAATCTTAATGTATAAACATGACCAATTTGAATACGAGCCAAATTGTAGCTTTCTTAAATGTGTGTACCTGAGGGAGAATAAAAGTCGATATTGCTCAGGGGGAAAAATCCCCAGATTAAACCCGATGCAGAAACGTAAGCGAGCTACATGTAAGTATCATTCAAATTTTAATGAACATTTTCCAAAATTGTGCTAGTAGCAGACGAGCGGGGCCTCGAGTTGCGTCGAATTGCAAAGATTTAATCAAAATAACTAAACATAAAAGCTTTTCATATTTTTTTAATAACGCTGATGCATGTTGTTTGCGTTTACTGCATTTTTGACGATTAAATAAATGCGTCATTTCACTCGCCTATTATAAGAAAAATGAAGGCTGAAATTTTAGACAAGTAAGAAAAGTCACTTACACTAAAGCATTAACTTTACGAACGATATACATGTACCATAAACACAAATTACGATGTTTATTATTTTCACTCGTACAGTAAGCGGTAAAATATATGTTGCTTCATAATAATTAACAATTTTCTTTCAAAAATTATGCATTTTATTTTCGTTATTTTAAATATGCATGCAATATTTGTACAGTGTACATACATTGTACTTGCACATTTCTCAAATTTCTTAGATTATTGAGTACAGTTACAGAGCCATACAATATATCTACAGGTCGTTAGGGCATTGGTCATAGAATAGTCATTAAATTAGCACTTAAGTAATTTTATTTTTCAGATTTCATTGACTCATTGGTCAGTCTAATAATTATCATATAAATTAATCTTTTTGATTCGTCAAAATGTTTTTCAAAATAATGTAACTCCTACTGTACTCATTATTTATCCACTTCATAATACAAATAGTGGTCATGCTTTTCATTTCATTCATTCATTGGAAATGAAATTCGTGTTCTTTAATTGGTTTAATTGATTTATGTAATATGCGAACGTAATATGCGAAAAAATTGTAAAAATTATATTTGCTAGAAAGGTATCTAATTTTGTTTATATTTACTTTTATAAGCGATACAATTCTTCACGGTCATTACATTTGACGGTTAATTCTACTGTTAACTACGTTTCTCATATTTCGTGTTTTAGCTATCTGATAAATTATTTTAATTTCAAATGGAACTGCAGTCAACTTTATTATTCTATTTCAGTGGAATGAATGTATCCTATCTTTCACTCCTACGGGCCTGGTGTATATGTATAATAGATGTATGCATGTTTCTTTCCTATTATGCCCTCTACCAAAACTAAATCGCTCATAAGCTTTCTAACAGATAAGCATCGTAATAAAAGCTTAGGCCTCCTAGAAATGCAATAAAACTCTGCAGCATTCCCTTGGCTTATGCATCGGTTAAAACGCCTGTAGGTGTAATGGAAGACTGTTATAAGTGAATATACCAAAGGAATATGTGAAGCTCACAAAATGACAACATATGCGAGTTATAAATTCGGCGTGGACGAATTGCGATGCAATCTTTAAAATGTAATAATACAATGCGTTCAACATGAGAAGAACACTTTTGTATTAGATGGTCCCCATAAATTCCTGGGATGTTTCATTTATGATACCTGTACATGTAACTCATAATATACTTTGGAGATGTGTAATCTGCATGGGAATTGGTAAATACGAATGAGACATGAAAGATTTTTTTTAACATTTTATATTTTGTTCGGAAATTGTGATGTTGCGCTGGAAACATCCAAACATGGTAAAAAATCTCAAATTTACATGTATTTTGTAGCATCAGTATTCTTGACGCATTGATGATTACGTCATCGTTATATGGAGGTTTAATGTTTTAACTGCATCAAAATATCATTATTAATAACAAACCGTTAAGTTAGACATGTTAAAAAACGGACGATTGTAAGGAAAACCGAGGAAATAGTTTTTAAAACATTTTCACGGTAGGGTAAATAAAATGAACATGATTTCAACTTATTTATTCAAAATAATGCATGTTTAAAATTGTCTCGTCAATGTAGCACACATAATCCTGATAGTTCTTAATTTATTTGGAAAAAAGCATGTCTGTTTTTAATAGAAAAATGTCTGCTTACGGCCTTATATTTAACAGATTATCAACAATTATTTTTCGTCTCACGTATTTTTGTGTTGCTTTCAAAACAAGTCATTGAATTGGAAAAGAATGACCAATGAGTGACGTATCTTACTGCAACAGAATGATGTTCATTCACAAAAATGACGTAAAATACGTCGCATTTTCGATTTTATTTATATTCTCAGCCAAAACCAATCACAGAAATTCAGATACAGATTACGCCTTCCAGCATCGATAAAGCCACACCCACCATGCATATGAGGTCATAAGAGAACAGGGACTGACATGATTAATCGCAAATGGGCTCTGGCAGTCGAGTGGTCCATTTGAAATGACCACTTTATTCTAGTTTTGGACAGACTGTGCAGTAGTGGGTTATTATCAACATGTTTCAATGTAATCAAGCCTCAAGGGACGATAAATACCAGGAACAATAAATAGTTGGACGTCGCAAATTACTGGCACTTACCAACCATGATCGTCCGATTAGTGTGAACATCCCGTTTCCTTACGGACTGCCCCTTGATTTTCTTGTTTGCAGCAGATAATTTGCAAAGACTTTCAGACAGCTTTTATGTTCCCAAACACGCCTTCGTTCTCCTCCTGTAACAGGGCAAAGGATTTGTGCCGCATACCGGAAGGAAACGAAGGCAAGTTTCTGCAAACGCGATCGCAAACTGTGTCTTATCTTCTATTGATTTCGGTTGGTGATATTGTTCAAAAAGCAAACAATACATTTCTATAGGAGAGACACCAGATTGCGAGCGGATTTTTCTAGCTATTTCTTTTGCGTGCCTGACGTTTTAGGGGGTTTGGGGGAGGCTTTTGCTGTGCATAAAAACAGATATCAGACACATGAACTCTGGCATACAGCGGGTTGACGAGAATTGAAATGCTTCATGAATTGAATAGAAGCTGCGAAATAATTGAATATCACGGCCGATTTAAGATGAATTTTAATGGTCACTTTAAAGTGCAACGAAAACGTATGCATGGCTGCATCAGTCGGATTCTTTAAAATAAAGTTAAATATTTCGGTTATTTTATAAAGGGGTGAAGATGAATGCTAAACATAATTCATTTTTCGGTACTTTGTTTCGGAATGCCGTGAAAATTCATTTTCATTAGATCAGAATAAATTATGGCTGCAATGCCCAAACAAGTTGTAATGTAGTCGTTCACTAGGTTCTGTGTTATGTTTTATAATTTTAAAAGGTCACTTTAATCTATAAAAATTAAATAAATGTGACAAAAAACAAACAAAAAACGTCATGTGGCCTCCGGAAACAGGTGCTTACCTGAACTAAGGGTTTTTCTAAGTTCAGTAATGTTTTTATAAATAAATGGGACATTTTCAAATTATAAAAAATAACTTATACACCGATGGACTTCAATTTCTACACGTGGAAAAATACATTTCAAAATTATAACAAGTATTTGAAGCAAAAAGATAGGAGTAATTTTGTTTGTTTGATGAACATTTTTTTGATTAGGGTTTAATGTATTGTTTAAAATACATGTATGTATATATATTGAAAATGTGACTACTGACCTCAACATTGACAGAATTTTCATTACATAGTATTATAATTTTTTTAAAGAAAAAATATCGCACACACCTCATTGTTATAACTAAGGTAGTTTCCCAAATTGTGTTTGTACAAAATTACAAAAAGCTTGTAAACATTAAAATATTGATCTACTGATAACAAACACATTTTATGAAGCTCGATCAATTTTAACATTTGTATCTCAAGTTTTTGAGAGTTGGCAATCCTGACTGAAATTCAGATTCGCATTTCGTGCATCTCTTGCGGTTTTTGCAACCTCGCTCGCTGTTTTTTATAGCTATATATTGCTTTTCTTTTCCATTGATTTTTTTCTTCATATCTACCAGAGCGGAATTTGTTATCGATTTCTAAGACCATGAAAGTAATTGTGAACATTTTTTAGCCGTTTCCTTCCATTTCTTTGCGTAAATATTGACAGACCCGTGACATGAAAGGACATATTGATAAATCTAAAGAGAAGCCTTAGTTTGATGTTGGAATTTCTATCAATTCTTTTATTAGTATTCCCAACTTTTTTTAATCAGCCCTTCCTCTTTGATTTTTTTTTTTTCAATTTGGCTCTATGCCGTTTAATCCATTTTGCTGAGGGTAAACAAAGTCACTCATCACGAATATTTTGGCAACTAATAATCACGCCTTTTTTCAGCCAACTTATACTAAACCCGAATGATTATTAGTGTATTCCGTACGTTTCATTGCTACTATCGACAGTAATTGTAGTATATGCATGCACGATTATCGAAATTGTCCCATTTCGTAATGAACCATGTTTACATAGCGTTTATTGATGGTTAACAGCATTGCATGTCCAACAGAGGCGTAGTAAAACAGCGGCTGCTCAGGGGCCATCCATAAACTACGTCCTATGCTGGAAGGGGAGAGGGGTTCCTTGACTCGCACTATAAAATGAAATCTTGATAGATTCTTAATAAATCACTCGAAAGATTGCTGTAAAAACGATTTTATTTGGTATATTTTTTTTCTCAAACTATAAATGTATTGTTGGCCCACCGAAGCCTGAATTGCGAGACTGCATGAATTCTGCACTTTATTAATTTTCGACAAATACATGATCAGAAAGCTCTGTTAAAATTTAAAACGTAAGTACTGTTATAACTACGTAATAAAACATAACATAATAAATACATTCTACAAAACGAGATTGCCCATAATGTATGCCATTCTTTCCCATAAATGATTATTTAAAAAAGACAAGAAACTAGATATTAAGATAAATTTAAACCGTGTTATAATTAATCCCACAATAGAAATGATTTTATTATTCAAACATAGATTTGCCTGTACAATTCCATATAAATTCAAATACATTAACTGGTCTGGCACGCATCAAAATAATACATTACAGGCAAATCGACATACATGTATGTTGTTTCGTTATAAGACGTGCTTTATAGCATATTTCTTATCGTAAATCGAGAACCACCTTATGTGTTTTCCAGCCTGAATCTCCCTGTTCAAACTTCATACAGATTTACGTCAGCATGATGTTAACGATCTATTAATTAAAGATCTTCTGCCGAAAATCGAATGCCTTCATGAAACGTTATTTATGAAATTTTGTCGTCGTGTTATGTGATATTGAGATCTAATTATAGACGGAAAATTTGTATCTAAATGATGGCTCATGTTAACAAAATTATGACATCAGTTTTTGGCCTTTTTTCTTTTCAAAAAATTCTAAAATGTATAAACATTGAAGACCAATGTAAAAGACGTTTTAGTGTGTTTTAACTTAAAGCATGGCAGTAAAATTTGTATTTGAATAAATTATTAAGTAAAGTCATCTGGACAATTTGTGCTACATATTGGGAGGGTAAAGGGTCAAAAAGTCAACATTTTGATGGACGTTCTATAATTGGGTATAGTTATAGAATACCTCTGTTATAGGGGGCTATATAAGGAATATTGATCAATTGAAATATAGTTTATTTTTTTAAGACCTGCAGCTTTGAAAAAAAAAAATTAGCAATGAATGTACATTCATCAAAATTTGTGGAACGAAAGTAAAGAATCCTAAATGTTAGACGAGCTTTTGCTGGAGCGAAATCCTGTCTGCATTCTAGTCCGCGATCACATGCAGGCAATCTTTCGTTTGTTTGTTGGTTTCTTGTGAAATCTGCAAACGGAAGTGCTTACATTACGAACGTTCTTCGGGGAATAACAAACAAGCCGATGCTCCTTAAAAACAACATTTCCGCATAAGAGGCGCATTACCAGTGATTGGCCAACCCTGGGGATGCCTTTACCTGCTGCTGTTTATGCCAATGGGGAAAGCATGCCATCAAGAGGATCAGTTGGGCTGGGGCTTGGACCTAAGCCCCGCTTTTATCTGCATTAAGGTTGATTGGTCATTCTTCGTGACAAGTGCAAACTACCTTAAAGCTGATTTCGAGTGATGGACTCCACTTCATGGCCATGAAAGCACTTAAAAGTGGACATCACTGCGTACGTCATCCGCACGCTTGGGTTTATCTGGAAATGGGGATGAAACTGAACCCTGGCTGGTACATGTAATAATGTCAAGTAGATGTGAGAAATGAGACTTGATTCATTCCATCATCGCCACTTTTCCCCCTTCATTCAAATAAGAATACGTAATTATTGTATTAGTTATTTTAAATAGTTTAAAGTAGTTAAGTGTCACTTAACACACATTTTCCAGGAATTGAAATCCAAATTGATTTCAATATGAGTTTTTTGTTTATGTTGGTTGCGAGCGAAGAAAAGCAGTAGACTTTTTTATTTTGGAAAATTATTTCGTCTGTTTTCTTGTGCGGAGTATCGTAAGCAACTCTTTGAATATTAAATACATGTATATTAGAATTTCTAATTTGTCTCTAGGCCTATAAATGTAAGTGTAATCTGCGCAATACGGGTTGTCCCAAAAGGCATTACGTGTTTCTTAGAAATGTATTTTTTAAATGAGGCTCTTAATAATAAAAGGCCAATCATCTTCGAAGTTGTTATTATCATAATGAAATTCGTCAAACTCTGATGAAATATTGAAAAAAAAATTAAATACTGCTCTTTGATAATTAATCTTTTTTATGAATTTTTATATTGGCATTTTTGGGCAGATTCGACACTAAAAACTTGTTAGCTCTTTTCTTTCAGCACATAACGGTTCAATTATTCAGAACCGTGTTCACACCTTTAGTTTAATTACAACACATAAAGGTACATAAATAAATCCTAACTTAAATCCTTAACTTTGCTTAATTAATTGATACAATTCGCTATATCTCAAAAGCTAAGATCAAAGATGTGGTCCCTTTTTATAGAGTGCCACAGGTAATCTAATTTTATTTATGATAATTGATTAATTTATAAAACTTATCTTTGGAGAAAATACATAAATATATTAATCAGAAAATGTCAAATAACTTGAAGAGATTCTGTGTATCTAATCTTTCCCTATTAATCCCTAAATGTAACGATATTTTATAGCATAAATGAGTTCTTCTGTATTCATCATGAGTCAAGTATCTAGAATAAAAGTGATTAAGCTATAATAAAGATGTGGATGTTACAACTATGTTTCAGTGCGAAAAAGCTAGTTATTACAGAATCAAGTTTTTTTTAAATACACTTTGTTTCACCGAAACACGCTGTGACTTTCGAAACGCCCTATATAATCGTGCATTTTAGTATCGATTTAATGTTGGGAACTTGGGACTGTGAACTTAGTGGTTACTGTCTTAGGCTAGCCATAAAACTAGTCGGATGTACCGATGGTGTATAGTCACTAGTCTACTGCATATCCTGATCCGGCAACTATTGAAACGTTGCAAAAATATTTCACGACTGGCAGACTTTGTTTAAGGCAGAGAAGAGCACAGATTATGGCGGTATTTTTTTTGGTTACTTTTTTTTTTGCTTTTTCCATTGTGGATTTTGTAGAATCCTAGTCGATGTCGACATTCCGTGTGCATTTTACGATTCCTCTTTACGAGGCTATTAAATTCATCTTGGAGGATTGTTAAGAGATTGAAAGACGGAACGAAAGGATGCAGGCTGTCGATGGTTCCTCTGGGGATTTTGGGCGTTGATGGCGATGGTCCTCCTTCCGACCGTTGTTTTT